>CM077882.1:73879247-74041890 GCA_039720435.1 Amazona ochrocephala
CCATTGGCACCCTCAGTGACCTTCCCCAAACCTGAGCATTCCAAGCGCCACCCCAGCCACGGGCATCCACAGGGACCCCCATCCCCGGGCACCCCCGGTCCCTCACAGACCCCCGCCCCGTGCTCCCCGGTATCCCCAGCCCCGCCGGCCCGGCAGCGCGCACCGGTTGTACATGTCTGCCATCATGTCAACCTCCAGCTCGGCCGCCAGCTGCTGCGCCCGCAGCGGGTCCATGGCGGTGCGGAACGGTCCGCGCGGCTCGGTGCCGCTCGGCTGCGCTCGGCCCTGCTCGGCTGCGCTCGGCCCCGCTCGGTTCGGTGTCGCTCGCCTGCGCCCGGTCCCGCTCGGTTGGTCCCCGCTCGGCTCGGTGCCACTCGGCTGGGTTCGGGCCGCTCGGCCCCGCTCGGCCCCGCTCGGCTCGGCTCGGCTCGTCCCGACTCGGGACCCCGCGGCAGCTCCCGGCAGGAACCACGTGGGCGCCGCACTTCCGCCCACACGCAAACGGCCCCGCCCCAGCGCGGGCCTCAGCCAATAAGAAGCCAGTTTGGTGGGGACCGGGAGCGCGTCCCCAGCGCTGATTGGGAGGCGCTGGAGGGGGCGTGGCGGCGCCCGCGGCCTCGGAGGGGAGAGGAGGGCGCGCGCTTTGTCCCCCAAAGGGGGGGAGGCACCCCCCGGAGGGGCGGGGCTTGGGGCGGGCTCCGCCCCCTGCCCGGCCCGGGGGACTCCGCGTCCCCCCCGTGCCTGTGACCCCCCCCGTGCCTGTGTCCCCCCCGTGTCCCCCCCCGTGTCGCCCCCGTGCCTGTCTCCCCCCGTACCCCTCCCGCCCCCCCCGTGCCTGTGTCCCCCCTGTGCCCCCCCCATCTCCCGGTGTCCGGAACCCGCTGAAGTGCCCCCTCTCGTGCCCCGCGCGTGTCCCTCCGCCCGGCCCCATGTCCCCCCCGCGCCCCCCCGGCCCCACGCGTGCCCCGCGGCGTGCGGTGAGTGAAGGCGGCACCTGCCCCGCCGGGTAAAAATAGCCCCGGGCGGGGGGGCAGCGGAGCGGCAGCAGCGGGACGGGACGGGACGGGACGGGACGGAGCGAGCGGCACCGGGGACGCACCGCGGGACAACCGGGAGGGACGCGCAGGGGGGACACGGGGGGGGAGCAATGGGGGGCAGGGAGCGGGACGGGGGGGGCCGGGAGGGGCGTGTGAAAGGGCCGGGCCGGGACACGGGGGGCGGAGGTGGGACATGGGGGGGTCGCGAGGAGCTGGGGGGTGCCGGAGGGGTCGGGGGAGTCTGGAGGGGGAACTGGGGGTCTGGTGATGGGGAATAGGGGCTCGGGATGGGACACGGGAGGTCGGGGGGGATACATGGGGGGGAGTCGCGGGGACGCACCGGGGATGGGGAGGGGGGCGGACAGAAGGGTTGGAGAAGGCCCTAGGGGCGATAGGAGGGGGCGGGACGGGGAATAACGGGGTCCAGGAGGGGCTCCGAGGGGGTCGGGACAGGACACGGGGAGTATGGGGTGGGGGGTCGGGGCACACCCGGGATCGAGGGGGGGGAAGGTATGGGGTCAAGGGGGGTCTGGAGGGAGTTTGAGGGATCGGGAGGGGGAATTTGGGTCCGGGAGGGGCCTTAGGGGGGTTGGGATGGGAAACGTGGTTTGGGGAGCAGGTATGGGGGAGTGAGAAGGGGGAATGGGGGTCGTGAGGGGGAATGGGGAGTCGGGATGGGACATGGGATACTGGGGGACTGGGATAGGGGCGTCCGGTATTGGGGGGTGTGGAGGAGGTGTGGGGGCCAGACTGGGGTGCCAGGAAGGGGCACGGGGGCTGGGCAGGGGCAGCGGAGGGGACCGGGGGGAAGAATGGGGGTGCCACTGCTGGGGGGCACGGGGCCGGGCTGGGGCAATGGGGGGCACCCCCGTGACAGCCCTGTGCCCCCGCAGCAGTGACCGCAGCAGCATGCAGCCCCAGGGAGACACCGAGACCCCCGCACCGGGCCCCCCCCCCCCGGGAACCCCCAGCGCCTCCCCAACCCCCCCCGCGGCGCCAGCGGAGGGCAACGGGGATGGGGGAGACCCCCAAGGAGTGGGGGGCGCTGGGGGGGACGGGCAGGGGCCAGGGGCAGCGGGGGACACGCAAGGGGACACCAAGCAGGAGGCTCAGGATGCGGGGGGGGACAGCAGTGCAGGGGGGGACACAACGGGGGATGCGGGGGGCAATGTCCAAGGGGCGGGGGACACGGCGGGGGAGGCTGAGGGCGCGGGGGGCAGTGGGGGGGACACAGGGAGTGCCGGGGCAGAAGCACCGAGAGACGCCGGGGGAGCCGGGGGTGACACCGGGGGTACTGGGGGTGATAACGGAGGTGCTGGGGGTGACACCGCGGGTGACACCGGGGGTGATGCCGGAGGTGCTGGGGGTGACACCGGGGGTGATGCCGAGGCGGTGGCAGCCGCGGGGGCTGCTCCGGGGGGGCCGCAGGAGGCGGCTGTGCCCAGGGCGGCAGCAGCAGGGAGCGCCCCGGGGCGGCCGGTGAGAGCCGGGGGGCCGGGGCCGGGGCGGCAGCGGAGGGGCGGGGGTGACGCTGTCCATGGTGGCAGCGCCCGGGCCGGTGGCGGCGGCTGCGCCGTCAGGGCCACCCTGGCTGTGCCCGCAGGAGCCAACCTGGATGCAGGATGAGGATGAGGAGCTGTGGCCCGAGTTCCCCGCCAGCAGCCCCACGTCCCCCCTGTCCCCCACATCCCCCCTGTCCCCCACGTCCCCCCTGTCCCCCACATCCCCGATGTCCCCCACATCCCCCACATCCCCCACAGGTAAGGGCTGTGCCAGGGAGGGCCCTGGGGTCACTGCTGCCCCACACCCCATGGGGTCCCCTACAGACTCCCCCCATCCCCTCCCCATGGGGCAGGACCTCCAGCGCTGTGCACTGAGGGTGCCCCGGGGAGGACGTGGTTGCCCCCACCCCCGTGTGCCCCCTCCCTCCACAACCCCTCCTCTGTCCCCTGCAGCTGGCGCCACTGAGGGCTTGGGGGGCAGCGAGAGGTGAGTGTGGGCGGGGGGGGCACGGCCCTATGGGTGCCCCACAGCCCAGCCCCACTGCAGAGCACCCCATGTGCACCCATCCGTCTGCCCTCAGCAGTGCTCCAATGGGGGGGCCGCGGGGCAAGGTGCCCCCTGGGCCGGTGGGGCAGAGGCCAAGGCTGGAGGGGGCCGTGGGGCGGCCACGTGCGAGCACCCGGGCCCACGGGCGCAGCGCCATCCTGGAGAAGTTCGGAGGGTGAGAGGGGCTTTGCCCTATGGTGGGACAGGGGGCAAGGGCGTATGGGGGACATGGGGCAGTGAGAGCCATGGAGGAATGGAGGCCATGGGACAGGAGAGGTACTGGGGGGCCGTGTGGCAATGGGGGGTATGGGAGGACTGTGAGGGGCATGGGAGGCATGGGGCAGTAGAGGGCATGGGGAGACCGGGGAGCCATGTGCGAATGGTGGGTGCAGGAGGGTTGAGGGGGCCATGAGACAACGCGTCAGCGGGCGGACTGGGGGGTGATGTGGGGTGTGTGGGGCGCTCCACAGCGCCTGGCATTGCCCCCAGGGCAGCCACGGGGCCGGCCCCACACCTGAAGCGGGCGGGGGGCACGGCCACGGTGAAGGCGATGCTGCTGGAGTGGTGCCGCGTCAGGACCCGCGGCTACGAGGTGAGAACAGGGGCGATGCCACGGAGCGGCCATGGGGCAGCCGTGGGGCAGTGGGGGGCAGTGTGGGGGGGCCATGGGGCAGTGTGGGGGGCCCAGGGGGCAGTGGGGGTCAGTGGGGGGGGCCATGGGGCAGTGTGGGGCAGTGTGGGGGCCCATGGGGCACTGTGGGGGGCCCATGGGGCAGTGTGGGGCAGTGGGGGCCCACGGGGCAGTGTGGGGCAGCCTGACCCCTCCGCCCATGGCAGCATGTGGACGTGCAGAACTTCTCGGGGAGCTGGGGCAGCGGCCTGGCCTTCTGCGCGCTCCTGCACAGCTTCTTCCCCGACGCCTTCGACTACGGCAGCCTGGAGCCGGGCGCGCGGCGCCACAACTTCACCGTGGCCTTCGCCACCGCCGAGTGCGTGAGCGCGGCCCCGGCCCCGGCGCGCCCCGCTGGGGCGGGCGGCCCCGGTGACCCCGTGTCCCCGCAGGGAGCGGGCGGGCTGCGCCCCGCTGCTGGACGTGGAGGACATGGTGCGCATGGCGGTGCCCGACGCCAAGTGCGTCTACACGTACCTGCAGGAGCTGTACCGCTGCCTCGTGGCCAAGGGGCTGGTGAAGACCAAGAAGCGCTGAGCGCGGTCCCCCCCCGGCGACACCCCCCCGCTGCGGTCCCCACCAGTAAAGGCTGCGGGGACGGACGCGCTGCGGCGGCTGCGTCTCCCTTGGGCGCGCGGCCCCGCTGACACCCCCCGGCGCCTCCCCGCCCCCAAGTGAGGCACCGCGGGGCCGCGCAGGGGCAGAACCTTTATGACCCCATGACCCCATGACCCCACGACCCCACGTAAAGGCGAAGCCCCGCGCGGGCTCAGGGCCGCGGCTCCGCGTGCCGCCGCGTGTGCTCCTCCGCGCGGCGGTGGAAGCGCTCGGGCCGCTCCCGCAGCTCCCGGGCCAGGTCCTGCCGCAGCGCGCGCTGCGGGTCCGGGCCGTCCAGCAGCAGCAGCAGGTCCTGCAGCACTGCGGGCACCGGGGGGGGGCGCTCAGGACGGGCAACCCCCCCGGCACCCCCCGTGCCGTGCCCCCGACCCCCCCCCCCCGGGTGCCCACCTTGTGTGGCGCGGGTGCTGGGCGCCCAGTGCTGCGGGGAGGTGAGGGGCTGGCACACGTGGCCCTCGGCGTCCACGCCGGGGTGGTAGATGCTGGTGCAGAGCCTGGCGCGGGGCGGGGACAGCGGGTGATGGGGCGAGAACGTCAGCTCGAAGCGGAAGGCACCGGCGTTGTACGGGGGGTTGTTCTGCCGCGGTGATGGGGGGCTCACGTCAGCACCCCCCCGCCACAGCACCCATCGCGGGGGACCCCGTCCCAGCCGTGGGCTCCTGTGCTCCCCATGGAGACCGCCCCCAACCTGAGCCCGAAGGGGGGGAACCCCAACCCGGTGCCCCCGGTGCCCCCGGTGCCCCACCTCGGTCCCGTCCCCCCCCAGTGCTGCCCTCACAGGGACACCCCTGGAGACCCCAGGGGAACCCCAATCCCCCACGCCCACAGGGGCCACCCCCCACTCCAGGCTCCCTCCCGGCCCCCCCCAGGGCCCGCACCGGCAGCAGGAGCCCCCCCCACCGCAACACGCTCCCGTCCAGCGGCCGCAGTTCGCGGGCCCCGCCCCAGAGCCGCGCCTCCTCCAGCTCCTGCGGGAGGGAAAGGGCGGGGTCAGGCCGGACACGCCCATAGGGGCGGGGCTTCACCCGAGGTGCGCTCCCATTGGCGGGACCCGCCCTCCCGGGGCGGAGCCGCAGTCACGCCCCGTCCCCCAATGGGGGGGCACAGCAAAGCCCCGCCCGCCGTGGGGCGGCTCCCACCAGGGAAACGAAACCGGAGCGCGGCGCTCGCCGGCGGGGGTTCATTGGCTTCAATCGGCACCGGCACCCCCTGCACCGGCACCCCTGACACCCCCTGCTCCGGAACCCCCTGCACCGCTACCCCTGACACCCCCTGCACCGGTACCCCTGACACCCGCTGCACCGGTACCCCTGACACCCGCTGCACCGGTACCCCTGACACCCCCTGCACCGGTACCCCTGACACCCGCTGCACCGGTACCCCTGCACCGGCACCCCTGACACCCCCTGCACCGGTACCCCTGCACCGGTATCCCTGACACCCCCTGCGCCGGTACCCCTGACACACCCTGCACCGGCAACCCCTGCACTGGTACCCCTGACACCCCCCGCACTACTACCCCTGACACCCCCTGCACCGGTACCCCCTGCACCGCTACCCCTGACACCCCCTGCACCGCTACCCCTGACACCCCCTGCACCGGTACCCCTGCACCGGTACCCCTGACACCCCCTGCACCGGCACCCCTGACGCCCCCTGCACCGCTACCCCTGACACCCTCTGCACCGACACCCTCTGCACCGGAGACCCTTTGTCCCGGTACTGCCGCCCCCGGCCTCTCTGCACCCGCACCCCGAAGCCCACTGCATCCCTGTACTCCGGTACCGGAACCCCTCATCCCTCCGCCACCCCTTCCCCCGGTGCTGGCACCGCTCGGTGCTGACACCGAGACCCCCACTGCGGCCCCGCCACCGCCCCGCAGCCCCGCGCAGTCCCCGGTGTCCCGCGCACCTTGGCGATCCTCGCAGCCATGGCCAGCAGCAGCCAATGCCGGTGGGCGGGGCTTCACCGGGACACGCCCCGCGCAGAGGTTGTGGGCGGTGCCTTGGGCAGCCCGGGGCAATAGAGAGGGGGTGATGAGGGGCAGAGAAGCCTCGGGCAGCCCGGGGCCGCAGTGGCGGCAGTGAGGGGCCAGGCCTGCCCCACATGGCCGTGGGCTTGGCCGTGCTGGCGGGGGGGCACCCAGAGGTGTCCCTGCCCCAGGGCTTGCTGGGAGGTGGGGTGAGGGCAGCGTGCCCCACAGCTGACCCCCAGGGGCAGGAGGTTGTGTCTTCCAGTTCTGGGGTGGGAAGGCTCCTTGGGGCTCCATCCCCTGATCATAGAGACAAGGTCCGGGAGCTTGAGCTGGAGCTTGAGCAGTGAGACACCCCAGCGGTCATAGAGGTGGGCAATTGGATGGCTAGACTGCCCTTGTCACCACAGGGGTCATAGATAGGGGGCAGTTGAGAGGCTAGACTGCCCTTGTCACCACAGAGGTCATAGATAGGGGGCAGTTGAGAGGCCAGACTGCCCTTGTCACCACAGGGGTCATAGATAGGGGGCAGTTGAGAGGCCAGACTGCCCCTTGCCACCACAGGGGTCATAGATAGGGGGCAGTTGAGAGGCCAGACTGCCCTCGTCACCATAGAGGTCATGGAAAGTGGGCAGCTGGGTGGATACACTGCCCCTCATCACCGCAGGGGTTACACTGGGGGCAGCACACCGAAGCACCACACCTCCCAAAGGGAGCCTGCCCCAGGGGCTGGTCCTCCAGCACTGCAGCAACATGGGACTGGAAGGGGGGGCCGCATCCTGCCCCGGGCGCCTGCGCCTGCCCGCCCGCCCCCCCCCGCTCCCCCCCCCCTCTGATTTACGGGAAGTGTCAGCAGCTCCTTAATCTTTAACCAGGCCAGGCCGGACCCGGGCACATCCCCCCACGCCGGCCGGACCCGCCGGGCCCCGATCCATCGGCACCCAGGTGGGCCCAGGGAGCTGCCCCCTCCTGTCCCCTGCACCCTGCGGGTCAGACCGGGCTGGGGTGAGGGAAAGGGGGTGCAGGGAATGGGGGTGCGGGGGGGTGGGACAGTGTCCGGTGCCAAGGCTGGGAGCTGGGGGGGGCGCTGGGCGCCCCTGACCCGCACCTGCCCACCAGGATGCCCACCACGATGCTCTGGCTGCCCCTCATGTGGCTGCTGGCCACAGCCACGGCCACTGTCACGCTGGTAAGTCTGGCCTTGGGACACGAGCTCCCCTTACCTGACCCCGGGGGTGTCCCCGTGCCCCCCTCACCCAGGTCCCCGTGCGCAGGTGCCCACGCCGGAGACCTCTCCCAGCGCACCGAAGCTGCTCAGACAGCCCCCGCTGCCGCCGGTACCGCCCCGTCCTGCCCCCACACCATGGGGGATCGCGGGGGTCCCCGTCCTGCCCACCCCAGCGCACCCCGAGCTGCTGCCTGCCCTGGCTGCCCCCCCCGAGGCCACAGAGCCCCCCAGCCCCCCAGCGCCCGAGGGGGCACCCGTGGAGCCGGGCACCACGGCCAGCGGGAGCGCCGCAGCTCCAACACCCGGCAGCACCAGCGACAGCCCCGGCCCCAGTGCCCTGCCGTGCCCCGGGGACGAGGAGCCGGCCGAGGACTGCGGGAAGCCCACGGAGGAGCAGCGTGCGGCCGTGTCCGAGGCAGTGGCCACCTTCGCCCTCCGGTTCTACCAGCGCATGGCAGAGGCTGCGCGGCCCGAGGCCAACCTGCTCTTCTCCCCCATCACCGTGGCCATGGGGCTCTCGCACCTTCTGCTGGGTGAGGCACCGGCACCGTGGCCGTGCCAGGCGGGGGCACCCATGGGTGCGGCGCTGAGCCTGCCCCGTGCCTGCAGGCGCCCGTGGTGAGACCCGAGAGCGCCTGGCCGCCGTTCTGGCGTACCCCCCGGGGCTGCGCTGCGTGCACAGTGCCCTGCGGCTCCTCAGCACCGCGCCCGGGCTCTTCTCGGCCACCCAGATCTTCCACCACCCCGGTGAGCGGGGTGCCGGGGGTGCGGGGGGTGCGGGGGGTGCCAGGCGCAGGCTGACACCGGCCATGCCGCCAGGCAGACCTGCACCTCCGGGCCCGCTTCCTCAATGAGTCCTGGCACTTCTACAACACCCGCCCGTGGGCACTGAGCGGCAACGAGAGCCTGGACCTGCAGCGCATCAACGCCTGGGTGCGCGAGGCCAGCCGGGGGCTGCTGCCGAAGCTCCTGTCCACGCTGCCCCCCGAGCCCCGTCTGGTGCTGCTCAGCGCAGTGCACCTGCAGGGTACGGCCCCGGGATGGGATTGGCACCGGGATCGAACAGGTCCATGTCTATCGTGTGCCAGGGCAGTGGCACAAGAGGGATGTGGAGCTGCTGGAGTGAGTCCAGAGGAGGCCATGGGGATGCTGCACGGGCTGGAGCAGCTCTGCTCTGGAGCCAGGCTGAGAGCTGGGCTGGGGCAGCCTGGAGGAGAGAAGGCTCCTTAAGGGGAGACCTTAGAGCAGCTCCAGTGCCTAAAGGGGCTGCAGGAAACCTGGAGAGGGGCTTTGGGCAAGGGATGGAGGGACAGGACAGGGGAATGGCTTTAACCTGCCAGAGGGGAGACTGAGATGAGCTCTTAGGCAGAAGCTCTTCCCTGGGAGGGTGCTGAGGCGCTGGCACAGGGTGCCCAGAGAAGCTGTGGCTGCCCCATCCCTGGCAGTGCTCAAGGCCAGGTTGGACACAGGGGCTTGGAGCACCCTGCTCCAGTGGGAGGTGTCCCTGCCCGTGGCAGGGGTTGGAGCTGGAGGAGCTTTAAGGCCCCTTCCAGCCCAAACCATTCTATGGCTTTATGTGTGTGCCTGGGATCTGGTGAGGGGCTGATCCCATGGTTACCCCCTGGCTCCCGCTGGGCCTATCTCCATTCCTGATGCCGTGTCCCTGCAGCCGTCTGGCACACGCCGCTGGATGTGAAGCAGACGGTGCCGCTGCCCTTCCTGCGCCCCGGGCGTCCCCCGCGCCTGGTGCCCACCATGACCAGCAAGAAGTACCCGGTGGGCTCCTTCATTGACCCCAACCTGCAGGTCCAGGTACCCCCCAATGGCTGGGAGAGAGCCACCTGCTCTGGGGTGCGGGCTGTGACATCGCTGCTGTGGCACTGGAGGGGTGCTGGGCTCTGACATCACTGCTGTGGCACTGGAGGGGTGCTGGGCTCTGACATCACTGCTGCGGCACTGGAGGGGTGCTGGGCTGTGACATCACTGCTGTGGCACTGGAGGGGTGCTGGGCTCTGACATCACTGCTGCGGCACTGGAGGGGTGCTGGGCTGTGACATCACTGCTGTGGCACTGGAGGGGTGCTGGGCTCTGACATCGCTGCTGTGGCACTGGAGGGGCGCTGGGCTCTGACATCGCTGCTGTGGCACTGGGGGGGTGCTGGGCTGTGACATCACTGCTGTGGCACTGGAGGGGTGCTGGGCTGTGACATCGCTGCATTGTCACTGTGGGTGTGCCAGGCTGCGATGCCACTGTGGTGTCATCAGGGGGTCTCCATGTTTTGGGGTGCAGGGGTGTCCTGGGGGATGTCCTGGGGTGTCATTGGGGTATCATGGGGGTATCACGAGGGGAGTCACTGGGGGGTGTCACTGGAGGGGGGGTGTATGCTGGGAGGTTGTCTCATTGTGGGGGAGTCCCACTCGGGTCCGTCCCACTCGGGTCCATTCGACTCGGGCCCGTCCCACACGGATCCGTCCCACTCGGGTCCGTCCCACTCGGGTCCGTCCCACACGGGTCCGTCCCACACGGATCTGTCCCGCTCGGGTCCGTCCCACACGGATCTGTCCCACTCGGGTTTGTCCCGCTCGGGTCCGTCCCGCTCGGGTTTGTCCCACTCGGGTTTGTCCCGCTCGGGTCCGCCTCACTCGGGTTTGTCCCGCTCGGGTCCGTCCCACACGGATCCGTCCCGCTCGGGTCCGTCCCACACGGATCTGTCCCACTCGGGTCCGTCCCACACGGATCAGTCCCACACGGATCTGTCCCACTCGGGTTTGCCCCGCTCGGGTCCGCCTCACTCGGGTTCGTCCCGCTCGGGTCCGCCTCACTCGGGTCCTCTCTCTCTGCTCCGTGCCTCCCCGCTGCCCCAGGTGGGGCGTTTGGCGCTGCGGGGGGGGCTGAGCCTGGTGCTGCTGCTGCCGCTGGGGCCGCCGGGGGCGCTGGGGGCGCTGGAGCGCGCGCTGGACCCCCCCGCGCTGCTGCGCCTGCTCCGGCGCGCGGCCCGCGCCCCCCCCCGCGCCACCGCCCTCGCGCTGCCGCGCGTGCGCCTCGACGTGCCCCTGGACGTGGTGCCGCTGGTGCACGACATGGGTGAGCGCGCTGACGTCATGCGGTGACGCCATCGGCCCCGGGTGCCGTCCCCCGTGTCCTGTGGGACCCCGATGTTCCCCGTGTCCCCGGTGTCCCTCAGTGTTCCCAGGGACCCCCACATACCCGGTGTTCCCACTGCTCCCCAGGGACCCTCACATACCCGGTGTTCCCAGTGCACCCCAGCATCCCAGGGACCCCCACATACCCGGTGCTCCCAGTGCTCCCCAGGGACCCCCACATACCCGGTGCTCCCAGTGCTCCCCGGGGACCCCCACATACCCGGTGCTCCCAGTGCTCCCCGGGGACCCCCACATACCCGGTGCTCCCAGTGCTCCCCGGGGACCCCCACATACCCGGTGCTCCCAGTGCTCCCCGGGGACCCCCACATACCCGGTGCTCCCAGTGCTCCCCGGGGACCCCATACCTTTGGTGTCCCCCAGTGTCCCTGCTCTCCCTCACGTCCCCACCACCCCTTGTGCGCCCCGTGGCTCCCGGTGCCCTTCATGTTCCCCTTGTCCCCAGTGTCCCCGCATCACCTCCCTGTCTCTGGCCCCTCCACGTCCCCTTGGGCCTCCCCATGGTCCCCGACGCCCCCCGTTCCCCCCGTGGCGTCTCCACGCCGCCCTTTCCCGCAGACTTCGGGCTGTTCCTGGACGCGGAGCTGTGCGGGCTGGCGCGGGGCGCGGCGGTGGCGGTGGACACTGCGCGGCACCGCGCGGTGCTGGCGCTGGACGAGGCGGGCGTCGAGGCCGCGGGGGCCATGGCCACGTCGGTGGCGCGCTCGGCCCCGCTGCTGGAGGCGCTGCGCCCCTTCCTCTTCGTCCTCTGGCACGACAGCGCCGACGTCCCCGTCTTCATGGGCCGCCTCAGCGACCCCCCGCCCTGAGCCGCCATTCCTCCATCCATCCCCCCCCGCTTCCTCCTCTCCGTCCATCCTTCCCTCGGTCCCTCTCTGCCTCCTTCCCGTCCTCCATCTCCCCATTGTCCCTGTTTTCCTTCCTCCCATCCCTCGGTCTCTCCCTTCCTCTTTCTTTTCCCTCCCTCCATTCCTTTTCCCTCCATCTCCCCTCTCTTTCCTTTTCCCCTACCTCTTTCCTTCCAAGCACTCTCCAGCCCCATCCTTCCCTCTTTTCCCTCATTATCTCCTTCTCCCCCTCCATCCTCCTCCCCAGTTCCTTTTCTCCCTCTTTGCTTCTTTCCCCCATCCTCCCTTCTCTTGCTGCCCCCTTCCCTCCCCATCTCCCCACTCTTCACCCCAGCCCCACAGAGCACTATGGGGTGTGTGTCCCCGTGCCTCAGTTTCCCCGCCAGCTCTGGCCCCCAATAAATGCCCTGAGCTCTGCGTGGCGCCTGCACGGGGAGGGGATAAGGGCAGCCCGGGGGGGCGGAGCACTTTGGGGGCTATGGGGTTCCCCCCCCGGGCTGAGCGGGGGGTGCTGACACCTCCCACCTTCCTACAAAAAAGCTTTTATTGCCCTAGAAAAGCTCCGAGGCAGCGGCTGCAACGGGGGGGGGGGGGCGCCAATGGGCACCTGCTGCCGGCACCCATCATGGTGGTGCCGGGGGTGCCCCCCCTCAATCCCAGCCGTTCTCCTTCACCATGTGGGACATCTCGATGATGAACTTCCCCTCCTTGTACTTCTGGCTGCTCTCGAAGGCCTGTTCCTGGGGGGGGTGCGTGAGGCCCCGCGCCCGAGGGGGACCCCAGGCCGGGGTGGGGGGTACCCAGGGGGAGCCACAGCTGGGGGCGGGGATGCAGAGTAGGGGTTGGGGTTTGGGGCAGGGTCAAGGTGCGGGGCAGGGTCGGGGTTCAGGGTCAGGGTCAGGGTGCGGGGCAGAGTTGGGGTTCAGGGTCAGGGTCAGGGTGCGGGGCAGGGTCGGGGTTCAGGGGCAGGGTCGGGGTGCAGGCAGGTCGGGGTGCGGGCAGGGTCAGGGTGCAGGCAGGTCGGGGTGCGGGCAGGTCGGGGTGCAGGCAGGGTCGGGGTGCAGGCAGGGCTCTGGGGTACCCGGTCATGGGCCACTCACGTATTTCCAGCCCAGGGTGGTTTTGCAGCTCTGGCAGAAGATATCGGCCACCGAGTGCAGCCCCGTCAGCAGCAGCCGCTGCTCCGCCGGCCCGCAGCCCACGTTCACCCTGCCCAGAGGGAGCTGTGCCACCGCCGCGGCACTGCCGCACAGCACCCCGGGTCACAGCACCCCGGGTCACAGCACCCTGGGGCACTGCCCGGTGCCACCCCCGCCCCCCCGCCGCCCCCCCGGTGCGCGGTACTCACACCGAGTTGAACAGGTAGGCACGGCCGTGGCTGCCCTGGAACGACTGCGGGGACACGGCGGGAGTCACCGGCTGTGCCCTGCAGACCCCGACACCCCGTGTCCCCCCCCGCATCACCGTGCGAGGCACCACAGGGGACGATGTGAGCACCATGGGGTCACCCTCCAGCCCGGGGGGACAGCCGCTGCCCTGGGGACACTGGGGCAAAGCTCAGCACCCTGCGGACCCCACGGGGGACATGTGCAATAGAGGGGCACCGGGGGGGGGGGAGGGGCGGGGGGGATGGACATGACACCAACTGCCCCGGGGCCGCCCCGGGGGATGCTCAGAGCCCCAGGACCACCCCGGGGGATGCTCAGAGCCCCAGGACCACCCCGGGGGATGCTCAGAGCCCCAGGGCCGCCCCGGGGGATGCTCAGAGCCCCAGGACCACCCCGGGGGATGCTCAGAGCCCCAGGACCACCCCGGGGGATGCTCAGAGCCCCAGGGCCTCCCCGGGGGATGCTCACAGGGCCTGGACCACCCCGGGGGATGCTCAGAGCCCCAGGGCCGCCCCGGGGGATGCTCAGAGCCCCAGGACCGCCCCGGGGGATGCTCAGAGCCCCAGGACCACCCCGGGGGATGCTCAGAGCCCCAGGGCTGCCCCGGGGGATGCTCAGAGCCCCAGGGCCGCCCCGGGGGATGCTCAGAGCCCCAGGACCACCCCGGGGGATGCTCAGAGCCCCAGGGCCGCCCCGGGGGATGCTCAGAGTCCCAGGACCACCCCGGGGGATGCTCAGAGCCCCAGGGCCTCCCCGGGGGATGCTCAGAGTCCCAGGACCACCCCGGGGGATGCTCAGAGCCCCAGGGCCTCCCCGGGGGATGCTCAGAGCCCCAGGACCACCCCGGGGGATGCTCAGAGCCCCAGGGCCGCCCCGGGGGGGCGCGGGAGCACCTTGGAGATGAGCTCCTCGTGGCGGGCGAGGTGCGCGCGGCAGTGCACGCAGCTGTAGGTGCGGTGCGAGCGGGGCAGGTAGCTGCGGAACGTGCGGGGGGGCCGGCGGCGGCGGGGGGGGGCCCGTGGCGGGCGGCAGCGCCCCGGGGGGCACCGCGGCCCCCCCGCAGAGCCGCTCGCAGGGGAAGCAGCGCAGCAGAGCGCCCAGGGCCGTCCTTCCCCAGCGCCCGCGGAGCAGGAGGGCGGAGAGGGGGCGGCGGCCTGCGAGGGGTTAACGGGGGGGCGGTGAGGGGGGGCACTGAGGGGCCCCCCATAGCCCCGCCTGCAGCTGAGACCCGGCAGCTCGTCACAGCAGTGAGGGGCAGCGCTGGGGGGGACACGGGCGGTGTCATAGGAACGGAGGGGCGAGGGGCAGGGGAGAGGGTTGGGGGTTCCTCCTGAGAGCGTCTGGAGAGCGGGGGCCGTGTCCCAGGGGGACAGTGGGGGTCCCGGAGAGAGGACACTGGGGGTCCTGGGGGGGTGCGATGGGGGTCCTGGGGGGGGTGCGATGGGGGTCCTGGGGGGGTGCGATGGGGTTCTGGGGAGGGGACAGCATGCCAGGAGGCGACATTGGGCATCCCAAGGGGGGAATGGGGTCCCAGTGGAGGGAATACAGGGGGGTCCGAGGGGGACAATTGGGGTGCCGGGGGGGTGTCTGTGGGGCGGGGGCTCGAGGGGGTGTGGGAGGTGTGGGGGGGGCGGGAGCCGCTCACCGCTGTCCCCGCTGCCGCCTTTGCCGCTGTCCCCGGGGCGGGCACCGGGCGGGGGGAGGGGGGGCGCTGCGTGCCCGGGGACCGCATCACGGCACCGTGACTCATCCCGCGCCGTGACGTCACCGCCTGCACCTACGACGTCAGCGCCGCCGCCGTTGCCCGGCGGCGCCTCAGACCCCCCCGCTTCCCCCCGTCTCCGCGGGGTCACCGCAGTCAGGCGGAAGGGGGCGCTGTGAGCCAATGACATGCAGATGAGATGCAAATGAGTAGGGACCGCGCCTACCAAAGGGAACTCAGTCTAACGACACGTAACGGAGGCGGGGGTCGCTCGCGACCCGTATGCAAATGAGATGCAAACGAGCCCGCGCCGCGCAGGTTCCGCCGATGCGTTACACGTCACCCCGCGCGGCTGCCATGGCAACCCGCGCCGCTGCTGCCTCCGCCCTCCGGAGCGCGCCGCTCTGACATCACTTCCGGCGTAGCCTCTCTGGCCCGGAAGCGCGGCTGCTACGGTAAGGGGGCTCGGGGGCTGGCAGGGGCAGCGGCGGTGCCATGGCAACGGGCAGAGCCCGGGGGGGCAACGGGCTGAGCCCGAGGGGGGCGGTAACGGGATGAAGCCGGGGGGGGGAAACGGGCTGAGCCCGGGGGGGGGCAAGGGGATGAAGCCGGGGGGGGAAGCGGGCGGGGGGTGCTCGGGCAGGCCCGGCCGTCCCCGCTCACCCCGGCTTGGTGCCCTCCCGCAGCGCTCAGGGCCGCGCCATGGCGGACGACGGCGGTGAGGAGAAGAAGCAGGTGGCCAAGTTCGAGCTGGAGCGGGAGACGGAGCTGCGGTTCGAGGTGGAGGCATCGCAGACGGTGCAGATGGAGCTGCTCAGCGGCATGGCCGAGGTGTTCGGCACCGAGCTCACCCGCAACAAGAAGTTCACGTTCGACGCCGGCGCCAAGGTGGCCGTGTTCACGTGGCACGGCTGCACCGTGCAGCTCAGTGGCCGCACCGAGGTGGCCTACGTGTCCAAGGACACGCCGATGCTGCTGTACCTGAACACGCACACAGCGCTGGAGCAGATGCGGCGCCAGGCAGAGCGCGAGGACGAGCGTGGGCCCCGCGTCATGGTGGTGGGACCCACCGACGTGGGCAAGTCCACCGTGTGCCGCCTGCTGCTCAACTACGCCGTGCGCCTGGGCCGCCGGCCCACCTTTGTGGAGCTGGACGTGGGGCAGGGCTCTGTCTCCATCCCTGGCACCATGGGCGCACTCTACATCGAGCGGCCGGCCGACGTGGAGGAGGGCTTCTCCCTCCAGGCCCCACTCGTGTACCACTTCGGCTCCACCACGCCTGGCACCAACATCAAGCTGTACAACAAGGTGAGAGCAGGAGAGCAGGAGCGCCCACGGGGGTCTCAGCCTGGGGATGGGCCCGGTTTGGAACGGGACTGTCCCATTGCTTTTGCCACCGCACAGGATAGTGGCATGTCCCTGACCGAGCACTGCACCCACTTGTGTGTGCCACAGCTCCACAGGGGTGTAGGGAGTGCCAAGGTGGAGAGCAGAGATGTGTAACAGCAATGATGGAGAGCCTGGAGAAGCCCCTTGAGGAGCCTGGAGTGGGAGAGCTGAGGGCTCGTGACTGAGCTGCTTGCTGCTCACGAGCCCCTGGCCAGGCCCCTCACAGGCTACTGTGGAGGGTGAAGCCAGAGCTGTGGGTTGCATTGAGCCAGCTTGGCTCATGGGGTTGTTGGGTGAGAGGGGGCTAGGTGTGGGTGCGGCCATGGTCCGATTGCTCTGGTGTGGAGCTGGAGTGAGCCCCAGCGTGGTGGCCGTCACCACACAGCGTCCTACCCCTGTAGGGGCCCCCCTGGGTCTTCCTGCTGCTGCTGTTTGGTGAGAGAGGCCCCTGCTTGCCTGAAGGCCACCATTGCCATGTGCTGCCCTTGTCCTGGTAGCCCTCGGAACAGAAAAGCAGCTCTCTGTCCTTTAAGGGCTTGTGGAACAATTTAGGAATGGTTTCTGCTGCCTGCCCAGGAAACTGGTCCTTGGGGCTGCCAGCTGAGGGGGGAGTGAAGGATTTTATCCCAGGGGGCTGCCCAGGAGCTGGACATGGCTCTGGTGCCCCAGCAGCACATAACCAAGGGTCCTGGGGACAGTGGAGGGTCACGGTGTCTCCGAGCAGTGGGACGGGCCCAGCCTTTGGGTTCCTGCTG
Source organism: Amazona ochrocephala (assembly GCA_039720435.1). Lineage (NCBI taxonomy): Eukaryota > Metazoa > Chordata > Aves > Psittaciformes > Psittacidae > Amazona > Amazona ochrocephala. The sequence continues at coordinate 73,896,065 of CM077882.1, forward strand.
TCCCTGCAGGACTGCTCCATGGAGCTCTCTCTGTGTGGTGCTGCTGCAGAGATTGAGATTTTGGGCTGTTGAAGGTGGTGGGGGCGGTGCTGGAGCAACCCGGGACATGGGTGCCCCCAGTGGGTGTCTGTGTCCCGACCCCTCTGCGCATGTCCCCTGCAGATCACGTCCCGCCTGGCCGATGTGTTCAACCAGCGCTGCGAGGTGAACCGCCGCGCCTCGGTCAGCGGCTGCGTCATCAACACCTGCGGCTGGGTGAAGGGCTCTGGCTACCAGGCGCTGGTGCACGCCGCCTCCGCCTTCGAGGTGGATGTGGTGGTGGTGCTGGACCAGGAGCGGCTCTACAACGAGCTCAAGAGGGACCTGCCCCACTTCGTGCGCACGGTGCTGCTGCCCAAGTCTGGCGGCGTGGTGGAGCGCTCCAAGGACTTCCGTCGGGAGTGCCGGGACGAGCGCATCCGTGAGTACTTCTACGGCTTCCGTGGCTGCTTCTACCCCCACGCCTTCGACGTCAAGTTCTCCGACGTCAAGATCTACAAGGTGGGGGCTCCCACCATCCCGGACTCCTGCCTGCCGCTCGGCATGTCGCAGGAGGACAACCAGCTGAAGCTGGTGCCGGTGACGCCGGGGCGGGACATGGTGCACCACCTGCTGAGCGTCAGCACGGCCGACAGCCCCGACGACAGCATCTCGGGCACGAGCGTGGCCGGGTTCATCGTGGTGACCGGCGTGGACCCCGAGCGCCAGGTCTTCACCGTGCTGTCGCCCGCGCCGCGCCCGCTGCCCAAGACCTTCCTGCTCATCATGGACATCCGCTTCATGGACCTCAAGTAGGGCCGGGCCGGAGCAGCCCCAGGACCCCCCCGTCTGTTTTACACTTTTGTACCGGTTCTCATTAAACCTGGAGGCCGCTCGCTCGCGGGTCGCTGTCGGTGCTCTCCGGGGCTGATTCGAGGCGGTGCGGGGCTCCTCATGGTCCGGCCCCGCCGCCCCCCCCCCGGCGTCCAGCGCGCCACCGCCCCCGGCGCTGGCGTGGTATGTTCCGCGCATGCGCCGTTCCCCGCCGGGTTGACGCCGGCGCGCCCGGCCGCTCGCGCTCTCGCCGGCTTCCTCGCGCGCATGCGCGATGCCGCCGGTTCTGGGTGGTTCCCGGCGCCGTAGCCAATGAGGGGCGGTGTTGGGGGCGCACGAGTCCGGCTGGCCGCGCGCAGGCGCGGCAGTGACGTCAGGCGCGGCAGTGACGTCGTGCGCAGGCGCGGAGCGCGGCCGCCGTCCGTGCCCGGGAGTCCCGGCCGCGCGCTCGAGGCCCCCCTCCTGCTGCCGGTGAGTCACGTGGCGCCGCTCCCCCTCCCGCCGCCGGTGAGTCACGTGGCGCCGTCCCCCCCCCGCGCCCGGTGCAGCCGCGCTCTCCCCCCTTTCCCAGACCCCGTCCCCGCCCCGGGCCCCGCGGCCCCTCCCGCCGCCCGCCGCCCCGCACCCGGAGGGGTCGCCCTCTCGGGCACCGGTCCCGGCGCGCCGGCGGGAGGGGGCTCAGGCGCCGCCGCCTCCCGCGTGTCCCGGTGCCGGAGCCTGTGCCCGCCGCGGCCGCCTCTCCCCGACAGCCGCCGCACGGCCCGCTCCGCTCCCGCACCCCGGGGGAGGCTGCGGCCACTTTGTGCCGGGGCAGCGGGAGCGGTTTTCGACCCCCGGGAGCAGCCGGTAACCCCGCTCTGCGCCGCCCGGGCGGCCGCGCTCCCGGTTTGGCCGAGGTGGGGGGGAGCGTTCGGCCTCGCCCCTCCTCGGGAAACCCGGATCCCAGAGCGCGGGGCGCAGATCCAGGCTCCCTGCACCTGGTTTCGGTCACAGCCCCCGGGGGCAGCCGAGCCCCCGCGCTCCGTCCCCCGCGCCCACCCGGTCCGCGAGGATGGATCCTCTCCGGTCCGCGGTGCAGGAGCGGGCCGGGGCCGGGCACTGCCGGTACATTGGGTATCACAGGCGCTGGGACCCCATCTCGGGGCCAGGCAGCAGCTCTGCTCCAGCTCAGCCCTTGGCCTCCTGGGGTACGAGCTGGGGAGGGTGGAAACCGAGTGGAGCTGATGGGAGACCCCGGCTCCTGCCTTAGGGACCCGCTGGGGCCGATCCCAGTGATCGCCGCGGTTCCATCGCCTCTGGGTGTTGCAGGGGCGCGGGGCTGGGGTTGTTCCTGGTGAACGGGACCTTGTCCTGCGCTGCTCGCTCTGCAGAACGGGGCTAATCCCGGGTGAGCAGCGGGAGGCGGGCGGGCGGGTGCTGCCGGGGCAGGGGGTGGCACCCGGCGGTGGCAGCGCTCCAGCTGGGCCTGCAGCGTGGCGCTGGGTCCCTCAGGCCAGGTCCCACCCTCCCCGCAGAGCAGGAGCGTGGTGCCCGGTGCTGAGCGCCCTCCTCCTGGCTTGAACGCAGCAAAGTGCCACCAGCTCCCCCCTCGGGGCAGGGTCTGCTTTGCCTCTGTCTGCAGCCTGCGCCTCGGCCACTCGTGTGTCTGAGGGACAGAACCCCCCTCTGGCTCCTCACTGCCGGGTCCTGCGGCCGCAGGGACCCCCCTGCAGCTGAGCGGGGCTGGATGGAGCCGTTTCCATCCCTGGTATCAGAGCACTGCCCTGGGGGGCAGTGGGGTCTCAGTGGGGGCCGGCGGGTTTGACAACGCTCCTGTGCTCTGTGCTGGGTTTTAGTGTGAAACTCGGTGTGGGTGGGAGCTGGTTGTGCCATGGCAGAGGGGAGAGCCAGGGTCCCTGGTCACCGGCTGCCCTGTGCTGGGGCTCAGCCCCCCTGGAACCGGCTCCTCCCCTCGCTCCAGAGCAGGAACAGGCAGAGCACATCCTGCCCTGTGTGATCCTGGATCTGCCCTAATGAAACCAGAGCGGGAGCAGGCAGAGCACATCCTGCCCTGTGTGATCCTGGATCTGCCCTAATGAAACCAGAGCGGGAGCAGGCAGAGCACATCCTGCCCTGTGTGATCCTGGGTCTGCCCCGTCTGGGAGGTGCCTCCCGGGGCAGGACCTGTTCGTACCGGGCAGGGCTCCGGCGCTGCCTCCTCCCCGTGGCCGGCCCCGGGCGGGGCGGGCACCGTGCCCCGGGGAGGCCGCGGTGGGGCGGGTGTGAAGCCTCTCTGGGGGCAGGGGCGTGGGGAGGAGGCCCCGCACGGGCGGGGTGAGGGCGGGCGCGCCGGGAGCTGGTTCCACGCGTTCACCCGGCCCGGCCGGGCTCCGGGTCCTGGTGCCCGGGGCTGAGCCGCGCGGCGCTGGGGCGGGGGGGGAGGGAAGGAGCATCGAGTGCTGGGAGGAGAGGGAGCTGCAGCGGGACCTCACAGGGCCCTGAGCGGGGCAGAGCAGAGGGTGGAAGGGGCGGGGTGGCAGCGTTCCTGCCTGCAGCCATCCCCAGCCAAGGGATCCGAGGTGGAGGGGAGGGGAGATGGGCGCAGCCCTTGGTGTGGGTGCGGGGAAACCCTCGGGATGGGGCAGCGCTCTGAGGGTGGCTGAGTGGGGCCAGGACGGTGCTTTGAAAAGGGGGTGCTGGGGTTGGAAAACCAGGGGGAATTTCGAGGGGGAGGAAAGGGGCAGTCAGCGGTGGCACAGGGCCTGCCTGAGGCAGGCAGGAGCGGGGCTGAGCCGAGGGCAGGTCTGGAGAGGCCGGGAAGGAGGAGTCTCAGGGCTGGGAGCAGCAGAGCCGGAGGAGGAGGCAGGAGTGGAGCCGCGTGTGCCCCAGGGATGTGGGATGAGCGGAGGGTGCCTCCAGCCGGGAGTCAGTGAGTGCCCGCATGGATGGGGACAGTGACAGAGGGAGGAAGGGTCTGAGGTGGGCAGGGGGGTGGAGGGGCCGATGGCTGCAGGAGGGGGCAGATCCGAGGGGCTCGGGGGGGTTCTGCTGCTGCTCCTGCACACTGGGGTGGGCACGGGGCGGTCGTGGTGTGGAGCACCGTGGCCAAGGGGAAGAGACAAGTGCTGAGCCCATGGCAGGGGGGTGGGCACAGTGCCCCGTCCCTGGCAGCGCTCCCGGCCGGGTTGGACACCGGGGCTTGGCGCTGCTCCGGTGGAAGGTGTCCCTGTGCATGGCAGGGGCTGGAGCCGGAGGAGCTTTACGGTGCCTCCAGCACGAGCCAGGCCGGGGCTCTGTGCTCTCTGGAGGAGGGATGTCCCAGGGCAGCGCCTGCAGCGTGGCAGTACCTGTTTGAGTTCCAGGTGTGGCTGTGCCGCGGTGCCGCCTGTCCCGTCGGAGCGCTGGGTGCTGCCGTGCGGCAGAGCCGCGCTTTGCTTCTGATGAAGCCATTAGCGGTGATCTCATCCCCAAACTTCCGAGCCACCGGCCCTGGAACCGCGGCGCTGGCTCCGGCCCCCAGCGCTCCCCTGCGGGGCGGCAGCGCGGCTTCGTCCCCGGCTCTGACCCGAGCCCGGGGCTGTGTGCGGGGCAGCGCTGCCGCTCCTGCCGGGACCAGCCCCGGCTCTCTGCGGTGTCACACATGGGGGGTGCTGCAGGCGGCTGAGCCGGAGCCTCCCCAGACCCGGAGCCTCGGCCCAGCGGATCCCCCCCAGCACCGGGGCAGGGAAGCGTGGGGTGAGCTGAGGGTTGGGCTGAGCCCTCCCAGGGAGAGCTCCCGGAGGCAGAGCCTTGGCGGGAGCGGCTTCGTTGCTCAGCCTGTGTCAGACACTGCCCTGTGACCGAACCGAGCTCCTGTGCTGTGTCCCTGTCATTAAATGTGCCTTTAATTCGGTGCCGCAGCCCCCGGCGCTCACGGTGCTCAGTCAGCAGGAGGGGTTCTCCTGTGCACCTGGGACGAGGGCTGAGGCAGAGCAGGAGAGACCCGGAAGGAGGAAGCGCAGGAGTGTTCAGGGCTCTGCAGCGCAAGGGGGGAGGCAGCGGCGTGGGGAAGGGGTCAGAGCTCTCCAAACCCCTCCTGAGCAGTGTGAGCCGTGTCTGCCCCGGGCCGGGCCGCACTCAGCTCCGGTTCCGGTGCCTCCCACTCCCATCTCCAGAGGGTTTGGTTTGCTGGAATTCCGTGCTGTTCCCTCCTGTGTCCTCCTGAGCAGCCGCGGGTGGCACCTTCCCCCCGGCACCCTCGGGCGGTTGGGGCTGCGGTGAGAGCCCAGCGCTGCTTCATCAGGAGACAGCTTCCCCTGGCCCAGCGGCCCGAGGTGCTTCCCTGGGCCCCTCCTGCGTCCTGCCCCCGTGGAAGGCTCCGCTCTCCCCCCTCTCCTGAGCCCCTTCGCCGCAGGGGTTGGGCATTCTCCAGCGTTGGACTCGAGCTGTGGCTGCAGGAAGGTGTTGGGCAAGAGGCTGTGGTGCCTGGGCTGGGCTGGGTGCTGCAGCTTTGGGGCTGGGAAGGGCTGGGCCAGGCTCGGGGCTGATCGCAGCTGCCGTGGCCGCTGCTCGGGCTCTGCCCGTGCAGGATGGGGCCGCTTTGCCGGGGCCAGGCTTGGGGCTGACGGGCACCGGCCCATGGGCTTCGAGCCTGCGCCTTGCACCGTGCGCCTGCTGCGTGCCCAGGGCAGCTCCTGCTCTCTGGTGAGCAGTGTGACGCGGCTGTCTCCGCGCTGGCTAACTGCTCTGTCTCTGTTCCAGGTGAGCTGTGCTGCGGATGTCGAGGTTTAGTGGTTTTATGTTGGCTTTCTAGAAGACGGATGGATTAATGAAGAATTTTAGTGAAGGAAGGGGAGGAAAACACGGAGCGCTTTGGAACAAACTGAGAGCCACACAGGCCATGGGTGAGGCAGAGCCATCCAGCACCACTCTCACCATCGGGCAGTGAAAGCTCCCTGCAGACCTCCTGCTGCCCTGCCTGTGCTGCTTGGAAATGGCTGCAGAAAGGATTCCATGAGGTTCCTGTGGATGCCTGAGCACCGAGCGGCCGCCGAGCCCGCGCAGAGGCCTGGGGGGTCCGGAGGCAGGAGCGAGTAGGACGAGGGCAGAGCGCGGGCGCCGCGGCACGGCCCCCCTCGCCAGGGCAGGATTTAGAGCTCAGCCTCGCGCCAGCTGCTCCCGGCTCCGCGGCCAAGGCACAGAGGGAAAATTGAACGTGCCGGGCGGGGGGACCAGGGAGAGCCCCCGGGAGCGCCGCGGGGGGGGCAGCCGGGACCCCCCCACGCCGCCGCGGCTCAGCGCGGATTAAAAAGGAGAAGTGGCTTCCTTGGGGCTCGGCTGCTCCGCACGGAGCTTCCCGGGCCGCGCTCCTGCCCAGCGCCGCTGCTGGAAGCTGCTCCTCGGCCCCGCGCACTGGAGGAGCCCTTTCTCCGTGGAGCCTGGCTGCTGCCCGGGGCACTGAGGACCTGCTCTTCCCAGGCTGCTGCTGGACCGAGGGACGCTCCCGAGGACTCGGTTCCTGCCCCGGGGACCGCTCTGAACCCACATCCGGGGCTCCGGCCCCAGACTTTCATGGTTTTACCCCCCCTGCGCTGTGCCCGTGAGCCCCCGCGGGGCAGAGCCTAGCGCAGGCTCCTGCCAGCCGCGTGCCCTGGGACTGCCGGGGGTGCGCGGGCTGCTCCGGCCGCGCTCCGCTGGGAGCCCGCGGGGGCTGGGGGCCGCTCTGCCCTGTCCCCCTGCCCTTCTCCCCTGGCGCTGACCCGCGGGGCCTGGGCTATGCTGCGGGGCGGACCCCCCACCACAGCTCCACCATGCCAGCAGCTTCTGGAAAGAGATTCAAACCCAGCAAATACGTCCCGGTCTCGGCTGCTGCCATCTTCCTAGTGGGAGCCACCACCCTCTTCTTTGCCTTCACGTGAGTCCCATTGCTCTACCTGGGCGCGGGGAGATCTGGGGCTGGAGCGGGTGCTGTGCTCCGGATGCTGGAGGGTGGGGGATGGATCCCCCCACAGCCCATGGAGCAGTTCAGCCATGGCTGGGCCCGTGTCCCTTGGCTTTCCGGTGGGGTGAGGCAGAGGAAGTGGTGCATGGTGGATCCAGTCCCTAGGGCTCCGGCTCCTGGCAGCCGCTCCCGTGCAGTGCAGTGCTGGGCTGGGCTGGGCTGTGCAGTGCAGTGCAGTGCTGGGCTGGGCTGTGCAGTGCAGTGCAGTGCTGGGCTGGGCTGGGCAGTGCAGTGCTGGGCAGTGCTGGGCAGTGTAGGGCTGGGCTGAGCAGTGCTGGGCTGTGCTGTGCAGTGCAGTGCAGTGCAGTGCTGGGCTGAGCAGTGCTGGGCTGGGCAGCGCTGGGCTGGGCTGTGCTGTACAGTGCGGGGCTGGGCTGGGCAGTGCAGTGCAGTGCTGGGCAGTGCAGTGCTGGGCTGAGCAGTGCTGGGCTGGGCTGGGCTGGGCTGGGCTGTGCTGTACAGTGCAGTGCTGGGCTGGGCTGGGCAGTGCAGTGCAGTGCAGTGCTGGGCAGTGCAGTGCTGGGCTGAGCAGTGCTGGGCTGGGCAGTGCAGTGCTGGGCTGGGCTGGGCTGGGCTGGGCAGTGCTGGGCTGGGCTGGGCAGTGCTGGGCTGGGCTGGGCTGGGCAGTGCAGTGCTGGGCTGAGCAGTGCTGGGCTGGGCAGTGCAGTGCTGGGCTGGGCTGGGCAGTGCTGGGCTGGGCTGGGCAGTGCAGTGCTGGGCAGTGCAGTGCTGGGCTGTGCAGTGCAGTGCAGTGCTGGGCTGAGCAGTGCAGTGCTGGGCAGTGCAGTGCAGTGCTGGGCTGTGCTGTGCAGTGCAGTGCTGGGCTGGGCAGTGCTGGGCTGTGCTGTGCAGTGCAGTGCAGTGCTGGGCAGTGCAGTGCAGTGCTGGGCTGGGCTGGGCAGCGCTGGGTGTTGCACATCGCAAGGCTCAGTGCAGCTCTCACACATGAGCCAGGCTGGGGATCAGTCAGTGACGTGCAGGTGGAACCGGCAGCGGTGCTGCTCCCTCGAGCCCGGGGCTCTGCGGGGCCGGGGCTCCAGGTATTTATAGGGCTTCGTAGCTGAGGTGTGAGCCACAGATGGAAGCTGAAGCGGCTCCGTGACCCCTGCGTGGCCCTCGCTGCTGCCAGCCTGGCCCCGGGGAAGTGGGGGTCTGAGGGCTGTCACTGAAAGGGCTCTGATTGCTGGAGGGGGCCGGGCTGTGCCATAGGGATCTCCCTGGGCTGGGAATGGGCTCAGGCTGCTGCTCACGTTAACGCGTTCCCTTCCTGGGTGACCAATGGTGGTACTGACCTGGTGGTACTGACCGGCACAATGGGGTGGTTCTGGGGTGGCGTGGGGGGGGTGGCAGGGGCCGAGCCGCTGCGCCGGGCAGGAATGGTGGAGCTCAGCAAAAAGGGCTCCTGCTGCCCTGCAGCATGGCCCTAGGGTCGGGCCTGAGGGGGTGCTGTGGGGGCCAGCACTTCGGTCTGTGGGTCAGAGGGGTTTCGGTGCTCACACCTTGGGGGTGGCTGTGTGGGAAGGGGTTGTTGGGCACGGGAGGTCTGGGGTGCAGCAGGGAGGGGAGGCAGAGGAGCCTCTGGAGCTCCCTCCAGCAACCCCCTGCCCTTGCCTCTGCTGTGCCTCTTGAGCATCCCTCATCACCCCCCCATGCCTCCATCACCTCCCCATGCCTCCATCACCTCCCCATGCCTCCATCGCCCCCCCGTGCCTCCATCGCCCCCCCGTGCCTCCATCGCCCCCCCGTGCCTCCATCCTCTCCCCATCCCTCCTGCCCCGGCACTGTGGAGGGGCAGCCACAGCCCCGGTGGGTGCAGGGGGTGCCTGGGCGCTGCGGGCGGGGGAAGCTCAGCGGCTCCAGCGCCTGTTGACAACCGGGCAACAAGGGAGCAATCCGAGGCCTGAAGGACAGAGCGGGGCTGAGTCTGCTGCGGGCGCGGGCAGCTGCCGGTGTCGCTCAGAGCAGAGCCCGGTGCTGCCAGCTCCAGCCTCAGCTTCCGCTGCCCGGGAGCACGGGGGGGCACAGCGGGGCAGCCCCCGCCGGGCTGGGGGGGTACCGGCACTGCTGGGGCCGGGTCTGCGGAGCAGCACCAGCGGGCAGGGTCTGTGTCGCTGCAGGTCAGTGGGTGATGTGGTGTAACCGGCTTCAAGCCACCGCGCTGAACCTCGAGCAGGGCAGCCGAGCGCCCGCACCCGGGCTGCTGGGCAGGGAGGGCGCTGGGCTGCTCCCGCGTTCCGGTTCCCTTGGGCAGCTCCTGCCTGGCTGCTGGAGGAAGGGACGTGGGAGCCGGTGAGGTGTTCCCGGGGTCACTGTGCCCCTCCTCTCGCAGGCAAACAGCCTCTGCTGCCCGTGCCCGTGCCCCTGCCGCGCTCCGTGTGCCGAGCTGGGGCTCGCTGCCAGCATCGCACCCAGTCCCGCTCTGGGAAGTGGGATGGAAGCTGTGCTCTGGGACACGTCCCGTGGGCCTCATCCTGAGCGGGCGGCTGGCGTGCGGTGCAGCCCTCCACAGGCTCCACTCCTGTTACCTGCAGTGTGTCTGTCGGGGGCCGTTTGGTCCATCCCCATGGCTCAGGCTCCGCATGGCTGAGCCGGGAACTCTCTGGAATTGATGTATTCATTTGGGACGGCTGCAGGGAGCTGAGGCTGATGGCATGGGAGGGAGTGGGCAGCAGGAGAGGGGATGTGGAGGGAGCCCAGAGGAGGGCACAGAGCTGCTGCGAGGGCTGGAGCAGCTCTGCTCTGGGGCCAGGCTGAGAGAGCTGGGCTGGGGCAGCCTGGAGGAGAGAAGGCTCCTGAAGGGGAGACCTCAGAGCAGCTCCAGTGCCTAAAGGGGCTGCAGGAAACCTGGAGAGGGGCTTTGGGCAAGGGATGGAGGGACAGGACAGGGGAATGGCTTTAACCTGCCAGAGGGGAGACTGAGATGAGCTCTTAGGCAGAAGCTCTTCCCTGGGAGGGTGCTGAGGCGCTGGCACAGGGTGCCCAGAGAAGCTGTGGCTGCCCCATCCCTGCAGTGTTCAAGGCCAGGTTGGACACAGGGGCTTGGAGCACCCTGCTCCAGTGGAAGGGGTCCCTGCCCTGGCAGGGGTTGGAGCTGGAGGGGCTTTGAGGTCCCTTCCAACCCAAACTGTTCCAGGACTCCATGCCCTGCCCTCCCTCTGGAGAGAAGAGTGGGGGTCCCTGACTTGTTGGGGTCCCAAACAGGGGCTGCTCTGGGACTGAAATTATCCTTTGGGGTCGGTTTGTCCATTTCTCTACCCCCCCCCGCCTGTCCTTGTCCTTGTCCCTGTCCCTGCTCCTCGTGCAGTCAGAGCTCAGCCTCTCCTTCCCTCTGGATGCAGGGGACACCTCCGAGCTGCCCCCTCAGTGGCCCTTTTCCTTCTGTCTGCCTCCGCTCTTGCTTGTGGCTGCGCTCGTGGCTTCGGGGCTGTGTCAGCGCCTGCAATCAGGTGAATGTGTCCATGAACCAAGGAGCCCGACTTTCCCTCCCGTCCCTGCCCTCTCCGGCTGCAAGGGACCGGCTCCTGTCCGGGAGGGCAGCTCCTGCTCCAGCCTCAGGAGAGGATGGGGATGGAGCCAGGGCCCGGGTGCAGGGGCCACTGCAGTGGTGGTGCCCCTGGTACCGGGTGGCTCCGGAGCCCGGGGGCAGGAAGGTGTCGGGGGGGAGCAGCAGGGCCCTGGCACACAGGGCCGGGTGGCAGAGGGCCCATCCCGGGTCCAGCCGGGACTGAGGTGCCGGAGGCTCCCCGGGTTCTCTGATGTGGTGCCAGGGACGAGGCTGTTGGGCGCTGCCGCCACGGGTGTGAGGAGCGGCCGTGGAGCAGCCTCCCTCCTCCTCCTCCTCCTGTGCGGAGCCCGAGCCCCTGCCCCTGGTGCTGCCCCTGTCTGGCAGCGGGAAAGGCAGGAGCGCGCCTGTGCCGCTGGTGATGGCATCCCTCAGGGGCACAGCACCGGTGCTCGGCGCACGGCCCAGCACCAGCACTGGGGCTGATCCGGGGGATCGGCCGCTGTTGGGGGCCGGTGGCGTGGTCTCAGTAACGTTGGATTGTTGGGGTCCTGCTTCCCTGCCGTGGCTGTGGGGGCGCAGCAGGCAGGAGGCCCCGGTACTGTGCTTGTGACAAGGGGGTGCTCAACACGAGGCCACCCTCGTGAGCCGCACGGCCCTGTGGGACGCTTGCCACTGCCCGGGCCATCAGGTCCTACCTCGGAACGCAGCCGGGCTGCTCAGGGCCGGGCTGGCTCCATGCAGAGCAGCCGGTGAGACCTGATGGGCCAGGGGCTGCGCGGTGGCCCCGAGGCCCCGGCTCCCCAGCGGGTCTCTGTTCGCAAGGGTGATGCTCAACCTCATCCTCCCGTCTGGCAGGTTGGCTCAGGAGGAGCCGGGGTCCTGCTTTAGGGCTTGGAGGCCGGGATTGGTGGATGTGCTGCAGAGAGCCCCCTGCTCCATCCGCAGCTGAACACAGCCCCCGGAGCGGAGCTGGGCTGGCAGGGTCCGTGTCCCTTCACTGTGTCCTGTGCGGGGCTCTGGCACTGCCCCGTGCACGGCTGTGGCACTGCCCCATGTAGGGCTGTGGCACTGCCCCATGTAGGGCTGTGGCACTGCCCCATGTAGGGCTCTGGCACTGCCCCGTGCAGGACGCTGGCACTGCCCCATGTAGGGCTCTGGCACTGCCCCGTGCACGGCTGTGGCACTGCCCCATGCAGGGCTCTGGCACTGCCCCGTGCAGGACGCTGGCACTGCCCCATGTAGGGCTGTGGCACTGCCCCATGCACGGCTGTGGCACTGCCCCATGCAGGGCTCTGGCACTGCCCCGTGCAGGACGCTGGCACTGCCCCATGTGGGGCTCTGGCACTGCCCCATGCAGGACGTTGTCATTCGCTCTCCCTGTCTCCCCTCCGTCCTGCTCTGGCACAGGTTTGGGCTGCAGTTTCCCCCCCTTGAGACAGGTGCTCCCTGCCCCAGTTCCCGCAGCAGCGTCTCCCCTGGCACCCTCAGCTCAGCTGCGGAGCAGGGAGTGGAGCAGGGAGGCTCCTCGGGAGCTGAGTGCTTGGCTCTGCCCTGCCCCGGGGCGCAGGGACGCTGTGAGCGGCCACCTCCCCTTCAGCACTGCCTGGGCTCAGTTCCCAGGGCATCAGAGCAGAGGAGCCCTGTTGGGTCCCTCAAAGAGCAGGACAGCGGCAGTGATGGGGCTGAAGCCATAGTGTCCTTGGATGTCCCTCCATCCCTTGTCCAAAGCCGCTCTCCAGGTTTCCTGCAGCCCCTTCAGGCACTGGAGCTGCTCTGAGGTCTCCCCTTCAGGAGCCTTCCCTTCTCCAGGCTGCCCCAGCCCAGCTCTCAGCCTGGCTCCAGAGCAGAGCTGCTCCAGCCCTCGCAGCATCCCCATGGCCTCCTCTGGACTCTCTCCAGCAGCTCCACGTCCCTCTGGTGCTGCTGCCCCATGGCTGGGCCAGGACTGCAGGGGGGTCCCCAGAGCTGCTGCTCTCACTCTGGGTGAGCCCCGCACATGGGTTCCGGGCTCCTGGCTCCCGCTCCTCACAAGCGCCGGTTTCCCCCCTGTGAGACTCGAGATGTTGTGGCCGTCGCTTTGTGCAGACCCCCGGAGCCCCCGCACGGTCCCTGCCAGGGCTGCGGTGGGGGCCGGGCAGCAGCTCGGTGCTGGGTGGGGCGAGCCCTGTTCCTGGGATGCGATGGGCGAGCAGCTCGGTGCGAGCTGTGCCTCGGCTCCCGTGGTGGTGCCGGTGGTGCCGGGCCGGGCGGGCTCGCTGTGGTCAGCTCGAGCTTCGCTTGCTCAGTGCTTTGCAATGTCCGGTGCATCCCATCCCGCTCCGGTGCAGCTCCGGAGGGGTTCGGGGCACAGCCTGGACGTGGTTCCCCCTTCCCAGCCCGTCCCAGCTCGCTGCAGCACCCGCGGTGGGAGGTGCAGGGCAGTTGCGATGGAGCCGCTGCAGCCCCAGGGAGAGCCCTCAGTGCTGCAGGAGAGGCTGTCCCAGACCCGTCCCACATGGGCAGAGCTGCGAGCGCTGCCCCGGGGGGTGCCCAGCGGGGCACTGGGGGCTCCTCGGCGGCAGCGGCAGGAGGGGATGGGTGCAGGCGAGGGCTGGGGGTGGCAGATTGCAGGCGCTGCCCTGGTGGGGCCGGGCCCTGCTGCAGGACAGGAGCAGCGCTGGGCCGGGGGCAGTGGGGCTGGGCCCTGCTGCAGGACAGGAGCAGCGCTGGGCCGGGGGCAGTGGGGCCGGGCCCTGCTGCAGGACAGGAGCAGCGCTGGGCCGGGGGCAGTGGGGCCGGGCTGCGTTCTGCTGTGTCGAGCTTTGTCCTCCTGCCCTGCTCGGGCACTGTGTCACCCTGGTGGGCAGGTCCCGGTGCTGCTTCCCACCCCCTCTGGGTGCAGGGATGGGCCTGGGCATGGAGCTGTGCCCGGTGCTTGGGTGCACCCAGTGCGCCTTGCCCTGCTCTGCTGCCAGGGACGTGCCAGGGCGGTGCCAGGGCAGTGAGTGCTGCCCCTGCCCCTGGTGCCAGGGGTGAGTGCTGCTGCCCCTGCCCAGGACTGTCTCACCTCCCACTTGTCCCTTGCCCAGAGGCAGCCCTTGGCCCAGCCCTGTCCCCCCATGTGTGGGAGAGAACCCCTCTGCCCTCGGTCAGTGCCGTGCCGGCCCTGGACTGGGCTGAACCGGGGGCAGAGCCCTGGAACAAGGGTTCATTCCCAGCTGGGGCCCTACTGGGGCTCCCAGGGCTGCCGGGCAAGGGCAGGGGCTGTCTCAGTGGTGATGGGGTCTGTCCCGCAGCCTGGGGGTGTTGCTGCAGCAGGGGCTGGGGCCAGCGCCTGCCCCTTCACCTCTGCCTGGGGGCTGGGGGACGGCAGCGCTGGCACCATCTGTCACCCCCGCGGGGGCCGGGACAGATGCTGCCCCAGATCTGCGGGATTAGGCCCAAAGCAGCTTAGGGCATTATGGCAGCGATTCCCTCGCTCCTCGCGGGGCCCGGCTGCGGTGCATGGGGCGAGCGGGGGCTTTGGGCAGAGCCCTTCCCACAGCCCCAGGGTGCTCCCCAGGGCTGAGCCTGAGTCGGGGTGGGGGGGGGTGGGCCTGGGTGCAGCTCTGGCTTAGGAGTGGAGGGCACTGGGTGAGAGCAGAGGGAAGAGTTCACAGAATCCCACCCTGGTTTGTGCTGGAAGGGACCTTAAAGCCCCCCCATTTCCAGCCCCTGCCACGGGCAGGGACCCCTTCCACTGGAGCAGGGTGCTCCAAGCCCCTGTGTCCAACCTGGCCTCTGGAAGAGCTTCTGCCCAAGAGCTCATCTCAGTCTCCCCTCGGGCAGGTTAAAGCCATTCCCCTGTCCTGTCCCTACATCCCTTGGCCAAAGCCCCTCTCCAGGTTTCCTGCAGCCCCTTCAGGCACTGGAGCTGCTCTGAGGTCTCCCCTTAAGGAGCCCTCTCTGCTCCAGGCTGCTCCAGCCCAGCTCTCTCAGCCTCTCAAGTTGATGGCAGTTGATTGCAAGGAACCTCTGCAGGTGCCTGCCTGGGTGGGAGCCTGGAAACGTGGATCAGGAGAGGGGAACAGGGATTTCCTGTTCCCGGTGGGAATAGCTCACAGGGACGGCTGTGGGGGCCTGGAGGGTGGTGATGTGGAGAGTGCCCCATGGGACAGGGCCTGGGTGTCTCACTGCTTCTCTGCCCGCAGGTGCCCAGGGCTCAGCCTCAACGTGTCCCCAGTCATTCCCATCTACAATGCTGTCGTCTTCCTCTTTGTGCTGGCCAACTTCAGCATGGCCACCTTCATGGACCCCGGCATATTCCCGCGAGGTGAGTCTGGCTCTGCAGGGGCAGTGCCTCCTCCCGCCCTCCCTGCCGCCAATGGGCTCCAGGAACGCCCTCCGTGCCCTGCCAGGCGCTGATGCTGGGTTCAGCACCGCCTGTAGGACTGGGGTGCCAGAAGCAGTGGAAATCGGGTGCCTGGGGCTCAGGGGGTGCCGTGGTCACGGGGCAGGGCTGGGGAGTCCCCCCCTCTGTGTTCGGGGTCCCTGTGCCCTGACACGTGCCTGCGCTGCCGCTCCCCTCAGCGGAGGAGGACGAGGACAAGGAGGACGACTTCCGTGCCCCGCTCTACAAGACGGTGGAGATCAAGGGCATCCAGGTGCGCATGAAGTGGTGCGCGACCTGCCGCTTCTACCGCCCGCCGCGCTGCTCCCACTGCAGCGTCTGCGACAACTGCGTGGAGGTGAGGAGCCACGGGCGCTGCCGGGGCTGTGCCGGGGCCTGCAGCTGAGCCCTCACCTCCTCCTCCTGCTCCCACCGCAGGAGTTCGACCATCACTGCCCCTGGGTCAACAACTGCATTGGGAGGCGCAATTACCGCTACTTCTTCCTGTTCCTGCTGTCGCTCACCACGCACATCATGGGCGTGTTTGGCTTCGGGCTGCTCTACGTGCTCTACCAGGTGGAGGAGCTCTCCGGTGTCCGCATGGCCGTCACGTATCCTCTGCGGGCTGGGAGGTGCGGGGGGGCTGGGGGTGCACTGCGTACGGCGCTGCGGCTCTTCCTTAGCTGCCTGCGCACAGGATGGTGGTGATGTGCGTGGCCGGGCTCTTCTTCATTCCTGTCGCGGGCCTGACCGGCTTCCACGTGGTGCTCGTGGCGAGGGGTCGCACCACCAACGAGCAGGTACGGCTGCGGGGGGGCGCAGGGTTTGGGATTAAGTGGTTCCTCAGGTGCGCTGCACTCTGCTCCTCGGTTACACTGCTCTGTGCTCCTTGGTTGCGCTCTGCTCCTTGGTTACACAGTGCTGTGCTCTGCTCCTCGCTTACACTGTGCTGTGCTCCTCGGTTACACAGCGCTGTGCTCTGCTCCTCGCTTACACTGTGCTGTGCTCCTCGGTTACACAGCGCTGTGCTCTGCTCCTCGCTTACACTGTGCTGTGCTCCTCGGTTACACAGTGCTGTGCTCTGCTCCTCGCTTACACTGTGCTGTGCTCCTCGGTTACACAGCGCTGTGCTCTGCTCCTCGCTTACACTGTGCTCTGCTCCTCAGTTACACAGAGCTGTGCTCTGCTCCTCGCTTACACTGCGCTGTGCTCCTCAGTTACACTGTGCTCTGCTCCTTGGTTACACAGTGCTGTGCTCTGCTTCTCGGTTACACTGCACTCTGCTCCTTGGTTACACAGCGCTGTGCTCTGCTCCTCGGTTACAGAGCGCTCTGCTCCTCGGTTACACTGCGCTGTGCTCCTCGGTTACACTGCGCTGTGCTCCTCGGTTACACTGCGCTGTGCTCCTCGGTTACACAGTGCTGTGCTCTGCTCCTCGGTTACGCTGTGCTCTGCTCCTCGGTTACACAGCGCTCTGCTCCTCGCTTACACTGCGCTGTGCTCCTCGGTTACACTGCGCTGTGCTCCTCGGTTACACTGCGCTGTGCTCCTCGGTTACACTGCGCTGTGCTCCTTGGTTACGCTGTGCTCTGCTCCTTGGTTACACTGTGCTGTGCTCTGCTCCTCGGTTACGCTGCGCTCTGCTCCTCTGTTACACAGCGCTCTGCTCCTCTGTTACACAGCACTCTGCTCCTCGGTTACACTGCGCTCTGCTCCTCGGTTACACAGTGCTGTGCTCTGCTCCTCGGTTACGCTGTGCTCTGCTCCTTGGTTACACAGTGCTGTGCTCTGCTCCTCGGTTACGCTGTGCTCTGCTCCTCGGTTACGCTGTGCTCTGCTCCTCGGTTACACTGCTCTGCTCCTTGCTTACACTGCGCTCTGCTCCTCGGTTACACAGTGCTGTGCTCTGCTCCTCGGTTACGCTGTGCTCTGCTCCTTGGTTACACAGTGCTGTGCTCTGCTCCTCGGTTACACTGTGCTCTGCTCCTCGGTTACACAGTGCTGTGCTCTGCTCCTCGGTTACACAGTGCTGTGCTCTGCTCCTCGGTTACACAGTGCTGTGCTCTGCTCCTCGGTTACACTGTGCTCTGCTCCTCGGTTACACAGTGCTGTGCTCTGCTCCTCGGTTACGCTGTGCTCTGCTCCTCGGTTACGCTGTGCTCTGCTCCTTGGTTACACAGTGCTGTGCTCTGCTCCTCACCCTGCAGGTTACCGGCAAGTTCCGCGGTGGCGTCAACCCCTTCACCAACGGTTGCTGTAAGAACGTGAGCCGGGTCCTCTGCAGCTCCCCGGCCCCCAGGTGAGCCCGGCCCTGCCCCAGCCCTGCTCCCGCCCTGCCCTAGCGCTGCCCTCACCTTCCTCCCGCCCCCTGCCAGGTACCTCGGGCGCCTGAGGGCCGAGCAGACTGTGCTGGTGAGACCCCCGTTCCTGCGCCCCGGGGTGTCCGACGGCCAGATCACGGTCAAGATCATGGACAACGGTATCCAGACAGAGCTGAAGAGGACGAAGGTGAGGAGGGTGGGGAGCAGCGCTCCCTGCGCTGGGGCCCTCCACGGAGCCCAGGGGTGCGAGCCTGCGTCCGTGAGTAAAGAACCGAGTGAGCCTTGTCACGTCCCCGTCCTCCTCCGTGTCGTCCTGGTCCCTGTCCCCAAGGGACAGAAGCCGTGTCCCGCCCATGCGGCAGCGGCCACACGAGGCTTTGCCCCCTCCATTGCCCTTCCCCACCCTGCCCCCCCGGCAGCATCCTCTGGTGGTTCCGCTCGGCACTTGCAGCACTTGAGGCACCTCCAAGCACTGGTGGCAGCGGGAGCCCCCGTAGCGCCGCTGCCCGCTCACTCCCTGTCTGCGAGGGGAGGGCTGAGGCCTCGGCCCCCCCCGACCCCTGTGCGCTTTGTCTCTGCAGTCCAAAGGAAGCCTGGAGGTGACCGAGAGCCAGTCTGCCGACGCCGAGCCGCCACCCCCCCCTAAGCCAGACCTCAGCCGCTACACGGGCCTGAGGACACACTTAACCCTGGCCACCACCGAGGGTAAGGAAGGTGTCAGGGTCCCGGGCAGCCCCTGGAGAGAGCCCAGGGCTGCGCCAGGCAGAGCAGGAGCCAGGGCCGTAGGTGGACCAGGCCGCGGGGCAGCCCCGAAGCGCTGCCGCACTGCGGGCAGGACGTGCCCGTGCTCCCGGGCTGCTGGATGTGGCCCTCGTGCTTGGAGAAGCTGCGGGATGCGAGCGGCCGCAGCGGTGCCGTGCGGGAGCGTCGCTGGGATGGAGGAGGCACAGGAGAGTCAGGCCTGGCTTGGCGGCAGAGTGCGTGTGGCAGCCTGAGACTCCCTGTGACCCCTGCTGCTGCTGCGAGGGCTTGGCCAGAGGTGGGATGTTGAGGGCAGAGCTCGGGAGCAGCTGCTGCCGGCAGCTCTCCCTGCCCCGCTGCCTGGAGAAGGGCTGTGGCCAATGGGGCAACAGGCCCAGGAAGGTGCCAGCCCCAAACCCCTTGTTATGGGGACGCATTTTCCATCCCACTCCGTTCCTCGCGCCCCATTGCCCCCCTCCTCCAGCCCATCCATCCTCTGCTTCCACCCCTGGTCTGTGTGCCCCAGGCTCAGAGCCGGTTCTTGGGAAGGGAGGGGAGGCTCCGCACGTGTTCCCTCTGAGCCTGAGCATCCTCCTCTTGCCCCTTCTGCAGACAGCAGCTTGCTAGGCAAGGACAGCCCCCCGACCCCCACCATGTACAAGTACCGGCCCGGCTATAGCAGCAGCAGCAGCTCGGCAGCCTTGCCCCACTCCACCAGTGCCAAGGTAAGGGGAGGCCCAGCCCCTCGGGCTGCCACCACGCTGCAGGTTGGGGGCCTTGGGGTGGGCACCGGCAGCTCCGCAGGGCCCCTGTGTGGTGAGAGCTGCGTCTGCGTCCTGCAGCTGAGCCGAGTGAACAGCCTGAAGGAGCCCAACTCCATCGGCGAGAGCGGCCAGAAGCCCAGCTACCGCTCGGAGCCCAGCCTGGAGCCCGAGAGCTTCCGCTCACCCACCTTCAGCAAGAGCTTCCACTTCGACCCCCTCTCCAGCGGCTCCCGCTCCTCCAGCCTCAAGTCGGCGCAGGGCACGGGCTTCGAGCTGGGCCACCTCCAGTCCATCCGCTCCGAGGGCACCACCTCCACCTCCTACAAGAGCCTGGTGAACCAGACGCGCAACGGCAGCCTCTCCTACGACAGCCTCCTCACGCCCTCCGACAGCCCCGACTTCGAGTCGGTGCAGGCGGGCCCGGAGCCGGAGGCGCCGCTGGGATACACATCGCCCTTCCTGTCGGCTCGCATCGCGCAGCAGCGAGAGACCGACCTGCACGGCCGCTTCGGCGGCACCGCGCCGCCGCGCGAGCCCTCGCCCGTGCGCTATGACAATCTGTCCCGCCACATCGTGGCCTCCATCCAGGAGCGGGAGAAGCTGCTGCAGCAGCCGCCGGCCACGGGCCGGGAGGAGGACGCGGGGCCGGTGGCCGCGGGGGTGCAGTCGCCGCCGCGCTCCAGCAGCTCCTTGGACGATGCCAAGCGCTCGCCCCTGGGCAAGAACCCGCTCCCGCGCCCGGCGCTGCCCCGCTTTGGCAAGCCCGAGCCCCCCGGCGCGCTGCGGGCGCGCTCCCTGGGCTCCCCCGAGCAGCCCCGAGCCCCCCACCTCGGCAAGTCCGTGTCCTACAGCAGCCAAAAAGCAGCCCCTCAGGCCGGCGTCCCCGAGGCGGAGGAGGTGGCCTTGCAGCCCCTGCTGCCCCCCAAGTGAGTACCGACCCTGCCCTGGGGGAGCCGGGGACCTCCACACCTTCCCCCTCACCCCGCCTGGGTTGTGTCCCCTCCCACTGCACCAGCACAGGGGCAGCGTCGTGCCCCTCACTGGGCAGCCCCTCACTGGGCAGCGATGCCGCTCATGGCCTGGGGGATGGAGGGAGATCTCCCTGTGCCCCCCCGGGACCTCCCTGCAGCCTCCTGGGGAGCTGGAGAGGTGTTGGGGGGCTGGAGGTGCCTGGGGAGGGCTGTGGCTGCGCTGGGTCCTGGGACCCCCCCACCTTGACACAGTCTTGTCCTTCCCCCCCGCCCCATCCCGTGGTGCCTGCTCCCTCCTCCTCCTCACCCCGTGTCCTCCGTCCTTCCCCCACAGGGACGAGGTGCAGATGCGAGGAGCCCACAGCAAGTCCAACGGGCAGCCCAAGAACCTGGGCCCGGTGCCCGCGGGCGCGGGGCCGGTGCCGCTCAGCAGCCCCACGCGAGGAGGTGTCAAGAAGGTCTCTGGCGTGGGGGGCACCACCTACGAGATCTCGGTGTGAGGCGGCGCCGCTCAGCCCGTCCCGCGGGCACCGGGGCTTGTCCCGCGCCCGGACGCTGCGGCCCCGGGGGCACCGCTCCGCTGCTCCTCCCGCCCCTGCCGGGACCGTGCAATGGCCTCGCGCCGCGGGAACGGAGTTTTTAAAGCAGAACACTTTTTTTTATGATTATTGTTACGGATTCTATTTTTTTTTCTCTTTCTGAGTTTGGGGGTGTGTGTACATAGAAATCTCTATATCTATAAATATAAATATTCGGAAAAGAAGCAGAAATTATATTATCTTACCCAGAGAGAGGAAGAAACGACCCCGTTGCCTGCGCAGGGCCAGGGCCCTGACCCCCAAGCAGGGATGTGGGGCTGCTGCCGCCTCCTGTGCTGATGCTGCAGCTGCGGACACTCGGACACGCTCCTCCCCGGCTCTTCGCCTGTGAAGCGCCAGCCCCGGGGCTGTGAGGAGGAGGAAGGGTCGAGGGGCAGTCCCGGCCCCAGTGCATGGACCCGGGCTGCTGCAGCTGCAGACCCCACTGCAGCTCCTGCTCTGTGGGCCGCGGTGCTCTGTGCCGTGGGGCTGGCGGGGCTCTCGCTGTCACACGCGGGTTTGGGGCCGCCGGGCGCATCCCTGAAGCAATATTTCCTCATCACATGCCAAAACCCCCCCGCAGCCAAGGAGCCCGCGCTCCCCCCGCGCCCAGGCCGCGCTCTTGAGGCACTACGTGACTCCTCGCTGCAGTACCGGCCCCGTGGCCGCGCGGGGCCAGGCCGTTGGTTTTTATTGATTACCCATTTTAAAAACCAGGAATAAAAGGCTATTTAATGAGGCAGCCCAGCGTGTGCTTTGTTCTGCGTCCCTCCAGGGGCCCGGCCTGCGGGGTCGCAGCATCCCCCCCTCCCCGTGCAGGGCCCGCATGGAGCTGAGCCCCGCTCCTCCTCGGGCTGGTTCTGGGCAGACCCCCCTGCAGAAGGTGGTGCCAAGCGCCAGGGGGGCGGCGCTGGGGAAGGTGTCGCGGGAGCAGGGGAGGTTCATGGGCCTGCACAGGGCGCCGGGGACAGGAGGGCCCTGGCATCGCTCTGCAGCTGCTGCTGCAGCTCCCGGTGCCCACGGCAGCAGCATCGGCTGCTCCGCCAGTGGCTGCTTCCGCACGGGGTCACTGGGCAGCGAGGGGTAGTGGGCACAGAGCCCCTCAGTGCAGAGTGGCCACAAAGCCAAGGCAGGAGCCCCCCTTGCTCCTGCTTGAGCAGGAGACGGGCTCAGAGCTGGGGCAGGGGCTCAGCCACGATCCTTGCGCTGGGGCAGTGCCGATCCTGCGTGGCCCTGGAGCAACCCGGTGTCGGCTCCTCACCTCGCCCCGAGAGCCGAGGGTTGCAGCAGCCACGGCCATCAGCCCCTCAGAGCAGACACTTTAATTAAAAGGTGACTGAAAAAGAGAGGCCCCCATGCCCTGGGTTCTTTGGGTATAAAAGGCCGAGGCCGCAGCCTCGGCACCAGCAGAGTCCGTGTCCCCTGGTCCCGCGGGCTGGCGGTGTCCTCTGTGCCGGCGGGGTCAGGATGAGTCCTCCCAGCTCAGCTGGGGCCGCTCCTGGCCTCACCGCAGGCTTCCGCTGGCCTGGGAGCTGCCCACACCCGGGTGCTCCGGGCTGTGCCGGTTCTGTGGAGGAAGGACAGACACGGTCCATGAGACCTCGCACTCCACAGCGGCGCCCCAGGGAACGGCCCCTGCGGGGGCCACAGGTGGCCCCAGCCCCCCCCCCACCTTCTTTTTCTTCTTCTCTTTCTTCTTCCTCTTCCGCTCAGGGTCCTCCTCTTTTTTCTTCTTCTTCTTCTTGTGGTCGGAGTCTGAGGGGGTTTCTGGAGGAGGAAGATGGGGGTGAGCGGGCGCCCCCGGGCTGATGCAGAGGGGAAGGGGCGGCTGTGGCTGCAGCCCCGTACCTGGCGGGACAGGATCCTGCGTGCGGCTCTGCTTGTGCTTGTGCTTGTTCTTCTTCTTGGGCGGCTGGATGTGCATGAGCCGGCACTGCTCGGGCAGCTGTGGGACAGACGGGGCGGGTTAGGCCGGGTCTGCCCCCCCCGGCCCCAGCACCCCCCCCCGGCCCCCGCGCTCACCGGGCCGGCGTGGAGGCGGAACCCCGTGAGCATGGTGCTGGTGAGCGGGGTAAAGGAGCTGCCGCAGATCGGGGGCTTCTCGATGAGGGAGCGGAGGCTGCTGTTGTCGTGCGAGCCGGGCAGGTCGATCATGCCGGGCAGGTCGGGCAGGAAGTTGCTGAGCTTCTCCTTCACCTTCTTGCCGCAGAACTTGTTGTAGGCGTGCTCCAGGTTGTAGTGCGTGATCAGGTTCGTGCTGCCCGTCAGCTCCGTCGTGCCTGCGCCGGCGCCACGGGAGGCGATGGGGACGGCGCTGCCCCCCGCCCGGCCCCGGGGTCCCCCAAAGCCCCGCTTCCCCACCCGGGCGGAGCCGCTTCGCCCCGCCCCCTGCACGCCGATTGGTCCGTTTGCGCCTCCCCGCCCACCACTCTGTCCCCTCATTGGCCCTTCGCGCAGCCAGTCACCGCCGCACCCTCGTCCCGCCACGCCGATTGGCGGAGAGCGGCGCCCCCTCCCGCCCCGCTGTCCCGCCCCGCACCTGGCAGCTCCCGCAGCAGGTAGAAGGGGCCGGCGGCGGCCTTGCGGGCCGCGTCCTCTCCCGCCGGCGGCGCGGCGGCGGCGGGGGGCGGCGCGGCCCCGGGGCCGGGCGCTTTAGCCGGCCCGAAGCCCAGCGCGGCGGCGGCAGCGGCGGCGGTCGGCGGCTCGGCCCCGCCGAACAGCGCCGAGAAGTTCTCCATGTTCCCGGCGTGCCCCGCGCGGGGCCGATCCGCCTCGCCGCGATTGGCCGAGCGCCGCTCAGGCCCCGCCCACCGCCCCGGTTGCTAAGAGACACTCGGTTCTAGCCTTGCGATTGGTCTCGCCTCTCTTCCTTCCTCATTGGCGTGCCGGCGCACGGGCGGTGCGGCGGCGCGGGCCGCCATTGGCCGCCGGGCCGGGCAGGGCAAGATGGCGGTGCTGGCACCGGCGCTGGCGCTGCTGTCGGCCGTGCCCGCGCTGTGCCGCTGGCTCGCCCGCCCCTATTATCCGCTGTCCGCGCTGCTCGCCGCCGCCTTCCTGCTCGTGCGCAAGGTGCCGCCGCTCTGCCGCGGGCTGCCCTCGCAGCGCGAGGATGGGAACCCCTGCGACTTCGACTGGGTGAGGCGGCGCGGCGCGGTCCGCTGCCTGCGGGCGGGCAGCCCCATGGAGATCCCCCGGCAGTGGTGGGGGGGGGAGCAGTGCCCGTCGGTGCAGGGGCAGCCCCGGCTCCAGGGGAGGCGGGGAGCGGGCGGGGCCAACGGGGCCTCGTGTCTGTGCCATGCGGGGCGGGAGCTGCCCTCCTGCGGCTGCGGGCGGCCACTCCCGGGCTCTGCGGCCGCAGCGGCCCGAGGGCACCTCCCGCTCACGGGGTTTTTCCTGTCCCAGCGGGAGGTGGAGATCCTCATGTTCCTCAGCGCCATCGTCATGATGAAGAACCGACGCTCCAGTGAGCCGGGGCCTGTGCCGGGGGGAGGGGGGGAGCTGGTTGGGTTCTGGAGGACCATGTCTGGTCCCCCCCCCCAGCCTCCCCAGCTCCTGGTGGGACCTGGCCGCATCGTCTTTTCCTCTCTCCCTTTCCCAGTCACGGTGGAGCAGCACATTGGGAACATTTTCATGTTCAGCAAGGTAGCAAACGCCATCCTCTTCTTCCGCCTCGACATCCGGATGGGTCTGCTCTACCTCACACTCTGCATCGGTGAGACCTGCCAGGGGGATCCCATAGCATGGGGGCAGCAGTGGTGCCCCAAGCCCTCAGCACCTCTTGTTCCTGCTTGTCCTCCACACCACCCACTGGAAGGGCTGGAGCTCCCTCTTGCTGCGGGGTTGGATCGTGCCTTTCAATGCAGGGGAAGGCTGCAGGTGTCAGGAGCCTCGTGGGCAAGGGGGGGCTCACGAAGCACCTTGATGGGGAAGGGAAGTACTTGATCCACGGCTTGCTCTGCCTTGGCTCCCCAGGCTGCTCTGGGGAGGGAGGAACCTCATCCCAAACCCTGCCTGGCCCTTCCAGGCACTGTGGGGGGCTCAGGGCTCTGTTGTTGCAGTGTTCCTGATGACCTGCAAGCCCCCACTCTACATGGGCCCCGAGTACATCAAGTATTTCAGTGACAAGACCATAGATGTGAGTATCCCCTCCCCATGGTGCAGGGGGCTCTGCCTGCCCTCTCCCCACTGAGCCCCCATTCCTGTGGTAGGAGGAGCTGGACCGGGACAAGCGGGTGACCTGGATCGTCGAGTTCTTCGCCAACTGGTCCAATGAGTGCCAGTCATTCGCCCCCATCTTTGCCGATCTCTCTCTTAAGTGCGTGGTGCCTGCGGGGCCCCAGCGAGTGGTGGGGCCAGGACTCTTGTGACGCTCACAGGGCACTCACAGCTGCGTGTCCCAATCCTCCCCAGGTACAACTGCTCGGGGCTGCACTTTGGGAAGGTGGATGTCGGCCGGTACACGGACGTCAGCACCAGGTATGGGTGGCAGGGCTGGTGCTGGGGCAGAGTCCCTGGAAGCCCCCACCCGCCTGGGGGTCACTGTTGGCCTCTCCCCTTCCTGCCGCAGGTACAAGGTCAGCACCTCGCCCCTCACCAAGCAGCTGCCTACCCTCATCCTCTTCCAGGGCGGGACAGAGACCATGCGTCGGCCACAGATCGACAAGAAGGGCCGGGCCGTGTCCTGGACCTTCTCTGAGGTGGGTGGGGTGTGCCTCTGGCCCTCACCTCTGGCACAGGACAGGATGGGGCCTGGCAGCCCTTGAGGGAGCAGGGAGTTCCTGGCGGTGCCAGCGCTGCCTCTCGGCCGCAGGAGAACGTGATCCGGGAGTTCAACCTCAATGAGCTCTACCAGAAGGCCAAGAAGCAGGCGAAGCCGCGGGAGGAGGAGCCCCCCGGGGGGCAGGCAACCACCGGGCACCCCGATGGTGAGGCCAAAAAAGACAAGTAGAGGCTGCACTGCGCCGCCACCCATCGCCTCCCCATGTCACCCTGGTGCCACCAGCGCCGGGGCTGGGCCTGCCGCCACTCGCCGAGCAGGGCCCAACAGCGGGGCCGCGGGACAGACCCTGCCCGGTTAACGCGCATCTCATCGCTGACAATAAACGGTTCGTGCCGCTGCCCGCCCGTGTCTGTGCTTGGGGCGGGGCTTGCCGCTAGCACGTCGCGCTCTGATTGGTTGGAGCTGCGGCGCAGGCTGCACGGCGGGAGGGGGAGCAGCGGGAGCGCGGCCGGAACCACTGAGCCTGCGGCGGGGGGAGATTGGGCACCGAGGTTCCGTCTGCCGCTCGCCGCAGCTGAGGCGGGAAGGGCGAGGGGCTCCTGCGGAGGCGTGGGCCGGGTGGGGGGGTCCGAGGCCCGGTTCCCAGAGCCGCGGGGCGCCGTTCGGCCCCGACCGCCCCCTCCCGAGGGGGTCCGGCCGAGTGGCGCAGGCCGGCTCGGTGCCCGCGGCCCCGGCACGTGGTCAGCGCGGCGCGGCAGGTAGGAGGCGGTGGGGCCGCTGCGGGAACAGGGATCCCCTTCCGCCCCCCCCTTAACCCGTTCCACGCCCCCACCCGGTCACGGGACCTCTCCCGCCCGCACCTACCCCATTCTCGCGGCGGCAGCCCCGGGGCTCTCCTTCCCGCCCGCTCCCCCAAAGCGGGGTCCTTGGGACCCCCCTTCTCACCCTCACACAGGGGTGGGGTTACTGCGGATCCCCTCTCTGCCTCCCGTGTCAGGGTCCCGGTGGGGATTCCCCTCTTACCCCAGTGGTGGGCCCCTGGGTCCCCCACCTCCCGTGGAAGGCCCCTCGGGTACCCCCCGTTGCCCGGCCCCATAGCGCCGCGCTTTCCCTAGGATGCCTCCCCGCGGGAGGAAGCGCGGGGCCCAGCAGCCGCCGGCGGCCGAGGCACCGGAGCAGGCGGATGCCCCGCGAAAGCGGGGGCGCGGCCAGGGCGAGGGCAGCCCGGGGGGCACCGGCCCCCGCGTCGTCATCGAGCACTGGTGAGCCGGGCCGCGGGGGAGGGCACGTGGGTCAGGGCACGTGGGTGCGCTCCCGGTTGCCGACCCCCCGTGTTCCCCCAGCAAGAGCTGACGTGTGTTCGGGCGCAACGCGGCGGCAGTGAGCGCGGCCCTGCGCGGGGCCGTGGCACACCTCGCCGTGGACATCAACCCCCGGCAGCCGCGGAGGAACAGCTTCGAGGTGTCCCTGGTGAAGGAGGACGGCAGCAGTGAGTGCCGGGAACAGGGGGCGGGGGGTGGGGGGTCCGGGCACCCCTGACCTGTCCCCTTGCTCCCCCAGCCGTGGAGCTGTGGAGTGGCATTGGGAAGGGGCCTCCCCGCAAGCTGAAGTTCCCCCAGCCGGAGGATGTGGTGGAAGCACTGAAAAGCAGCTTGGCATAGAGATGGCAGCTGGGTGAGTGACCACAGGCACAGGGACAAGACAGCACAGGGATGGCAACGAGGATCACACACTGAGCACCCTCTCCCCGCAGCCAAGCCGGGACCAGCACCCACGGCAGAGCGTCCATGAAGAGGCGAGACCAAGTGGGGGGCAATTGCCAGCCCCAGTCCTGTCTCCGATGCTGCAGCTCTGCCGTGAGCAGCCACTGCTGGACCCCCCGGCTTCCCCCGCATCCCCCTGCCTACTCCCTTTTTTCCCCTGCATCCCTCTTTTTCCCCCTGTATCCCACTGTATTCTCCTGCATCCCTCTTTTGCCCTTCTCATTCCCCAATAAAGCCTCACAGCTGCTCTGTCAGCTCTGACACTTTATTTCAGTACCATAAGGCCAGGGGTGAGGGCAGCAGCAGGGGCAGAGCTAACCCCTAGGTGAGAACATCCACCTCCTCATCAGACTCGGAGGAGGGGCAGGGCCAGACGCAGATGGTGCTGGGGGGCAGGCACAGCTCCAGTGTCCCCACATCCACCTCTTCCTCCTCGGGGTCACCTGGGGGCTCCTCTGGTGGCACCATCCTGCAGCCCTTCTGCGGTGCAGCAGACCTCTGGCGCTGCTTCCTGCAGGCCGCCCCTGTGTAGCGCCTGCCCGCCCGCCCCACTGCACCTGCACCCAGGGTGGGCTGCGGGTCCATCACCCCCCCATCGCCCGTGGCCACGGTGCTGGGGGGCTGCCTCTCCTGCACCACCTCCCAGCATCCCCCATCCTTCACCTTCCGCAGCTTCACCCGCTGCACGGGGCTGCGGTGCATGGGCTCTGCAGAGTGCGGGGGGGGTGTATCGGCATTCTCCCGTGGGCAGACACCGGTGCTCCTGGGGGGCGTATCTGTACCACGGGGCTCAGCGCTGCTGCCCACTGCGGGAGAGCGGTGCCGGGTGGAGCGCAGGCAGGAGCGGTTGAGCTGCCGCTGGGGTCCAGGCCTCACCAGGCGTCCCCCCTGGAGCTGCAGCGACTCGAGCTCAGTGACCCGGAGGCGGCGCGCGGCTGCCAGCACCTCCTGCACCTCCTCGCGTGTGGCCTCCAGCTCGGCGGTGTACAGGAAGCGCACCAGCTTGCGCAGCGCCCTGATCTTCAGCCCCCCCAGCTCTAGCACCACCCTGCGGCCCTGGGGAGGCAGCTCCCGGCTCAGCTGCTCCATGAAGAAGGGGCTGCAGACGGAGAGGACACAGCAATGGGCCATCACGGCCTCACCTGTGAAGGAACAGCGGCTGTCACTGCCCTGCAGCCCACCCTGCTCTCCCTGATCCTCCTGGGGGGTTGCCAGGACCCTGCCTGCAGTACCCCAAAGACCACGGTGCCCCCATGGGCCACGCTGCCGGCTCACCTTCAGCCTGCAGGACCACGTCACAGAAGACATCGGCTCGCTGCTGCTGCTGGTGGAGCTGCTGGAAGGCCGTGCGGAGCAGGCGGGTGCTGCGGTAGAGCAGCCTCGGGGCAGCTGACGGAGAGCCCATGGGTGCCCTGCGGAGGCGGACACAGGGATCAGCACCCGCCTCCCCTGCTCGGGCCTGCCCGAAGGGCTGGGCCTGGGGCGCGGGGAGCAGGGGCGCGGTGCATCCCCCCGCAGCGCCCACGGCCCCGCTCGGCCGCCAGGGGGCGCCGGGCGGGTTTGGAGCCCGGGACCAGGCTCCGGCCTGAGGCGCGGCCGCAGGACACAGGAAACCCCCTCAGCCCTCCCCGGGCGGGCGCGTCCCGCCAGTACCTGCTGCGGGGTGGGAGCTGCCGCTGCGACAGGGGTGGGGGCCGGGACCAGGACCAGAACCGGGCGGACGTGGCCGCGACCCCTTCTCCTCCTCACAGCACCCGCGTGCCTCGTGCCCGCAGCCTCGCCCAACAACAGCCCCCGCCATTGGCTCACCCTGCCCGCCCGTCGCGCCCTGCCGACCAATGGCGGCGCGGCGGGGCTGAGGCGGGAACGGCTGAGCGAGGCGGTGCCGCCATGGCGGGGCGGGCGCGGGGCTCCCCCTGCCCGGGGCCCGCGGTGCCGCTGCCGGGCCCGCGGCCCGAGCTTCCCCCAGGGCGTTCCCCTGGGGGCTTCGCTAAACGCAGCCCTGGGCCGGGTGCAGAGCAAGGGGCGGCTGAGCCGTGGTGCGGGGCACAGCTCCGCTGCTCCCGGCCCGGGCACCGGTGGGTGCCTCACCCGTCAGCACAGCGCGGGCTCCTGGGCTCAGAGCGCACCCGGGCCGTGCTTTGGTGTTTGACTGCGGCCTCGCGGGTGTGAAGCGGCGTCTCCATGGCCCTGCCCGGGATCGGGGCCTGTGCTCCGAGTGCTGCCCGCTTGGCTCGGAAGTGTTCTGTCGTGGTACAAAGCATCCATTGTGGAGCCATCTGCCTCAGTCACTCCATGCACAGGGACAACAATTCCAGCAATCCCGACTGCCTGCGGATATCGGCTGTTCCTGCGAACAACCACCCGGGCGGATGTCTCAGGAGCTGCAGCAGGACAGGAGTGTTCAGTGACACCGTGGATCTGGAACCTCCCAAGTGCTCAAACGTGGTCTCAGCCCCTGAGGTCTCTGTGTGTCACAGATGTCTGAGGGTGCTTTTTTTTGGTGCTTTTGTCTTTTTCCTCTTGTTCTGCTGTGTGCAAAATGGATGCAACCCCAGAAAGAAGCGAGCCCGATGATGGGTCTGGGCCAGCAGCTGCTGAGGTTAGTGGCAACCTTTCCACTGACCTCGGGTGGCTTGGAGCCCGGCTGTAAATACCAAGGGACACAGCAAAATCAGTAATTTGGTATCAAAGTGCTATCATATGCTCATAAAAATAGAAGGAGAATGGAGCTGTGTCCTCCCCCTCCATCTTCTGGAATTACAAATGCCACTTGGAAAGCTCGAACTCCTCAGCAGCGGATGGATCAGACACTGAACAAGCACCCTGCCCGGACAGAGCCCAAATCTGTCCCAAGCCTGGTGGCCCACCTGCAGGTCCACATCCACCCTGCCTGGTCCCTGTGGTCCCATCCCTGGGAGGCACCTTCAGCTGCAGAGACCTCCTCAACCCCACAGAAGAGTCACAACTGGCTCTAGGACATGGCAAGCGTCTGGGCTCCCCCACTGCTGCGGAACACTTCAGGTGGTGCCTCAGCCATAGCTGGGGGGGGAACGGGGAGTTAATGTCTTGGATGGGGACAGACATGAAGCTGGGAGGAGCAGCCCTTCCCTCCAGCCCAGGCTGAGGTGCCCGGTGCCTGCCCAGCCCTGCTGCAAGGGGCTGAGCACCGGTCGGCAGAAGGGGCTGGCAGCAGAGGCCGAGGTGCTCACCTCGCTCCGGCTGTGCAGGAAGGAGCCACGTTTGCTTGTCCACCCCAGGGAGGATGCCAAAGCATGGCTGAACTCTTCCTCCCCTTTGTGTCCTCTTTCCTCTGCTGTGGCCACCCCAGAAGCAGGGGTGATAAAAGGGTGAGTGACCCTGGTCTGTCCCTGTCCTTGGACATGCTCAGGGCCAGCAGCAGCTCCTGTCTGCAGGAGGAGCAGAGTGCGGGTCACTGCAGCCACCTGCTTGGATCATGGGTCTGGAGGCCCTGTGGGCTCTCAAGCTGGCAGATGACAGGAGGGACGAGGCCTCTGCTCCAGAGGCATTGGTTACACTCACCCTGTGCAAAATAGGTCCCTGGGAGGGCAGAAGCACCCTTACCATGCCACCTCCCAGCCTATGGGGAGTGCTTGTCAGGTGGAACATGGCAGATACTCCTCTGCCTCGTGGGTCCACTGTGGATCCCAAAGTCCTGCAGAGGTGGCCCTGCAGCCATCCATGGGCAGCCCAGTGTGTCCTGGGAGAGAGTCACGTTTTGTCCCACTGACCCTCTCTTTACACACCAGAGCCCATGTTTGCAGCCAGGGTTTGAGGGCTGAGGACGTGCCTGTGGCTCCTGCTGCTGTGTAAGGCTGATTCTTTGTCCACCCTGCTCGGAGCTGCTGCCCCGAGGCTCAGGCTGTGCGTTGTCCTTGGCTGGTGGCTGGGCACAGCCCTGGGTGACTCAGTGACCGGGAATGTGAGGCAGGGTTTATCTCCTGGTGGGATTCCCTGGGGAGGGGAAGGGATCTCAGGCTGGAGGTGCGCTGGTTTTCCAGGTTGCCTCTGCAGTTAGTAGCAAGAGGCCTCCCCACAGGACAAGTCATGTCTTCCCTGTGCCTCCTGAGCCCTCAAATCCATGGATCCTGAGCTGATTTCTGTACGAGAAAGGAAATTCTCACCTTGGGTCTCACTTGCAGCTGTGATGGTCTCCCAGCAATGTCCCCTTTTGATTTTGTTGCTACATTGCAGGGCAGGAGCTGCCTCTTTTCCCATTCTTGGGACGTACCTTCTGCTTTGCTGCCACAGAAGGGAAGGATGCAGGCAGAAGCCCGTGGCTGGGAAAGGCCCTGGAGGCAGAGGCGGGAGACGTGGAGCTGCTCCAGGAGGGGGTCAGGGCAGGCTGTGGACTTGCTTTACTGCCCTGTGCCTGCAGTGAGGGCTGGGAGGCTCCAGAGCCCAGGCTCCCCTCCTCCCTCCCCACTGCTGTCTGACATGAGTTGCTCCATCCCTGGTGCCGCACTTGCCCTTGTACAGGGGGAAGACAACAACCTGTTGGGATTCCCATAGGAAAGGGGCTGCGGAAGCGCCTCGTTATCCTGATTTAGAACAATGCAGCCACCCCTGTGACGGGCCTGCGGCTGCAGTCTCCCCTTCCTCCTGCCCTGTTCACCAGAGAGCATCCAGCTCTCCTGTAAACAGTCTTGCTCTGTCCCGGTGGCTCTGCTCCAGTGGCAGCCGTGTCCCATGGGCACCACAGCTGGGTACAGCAGCAGCAGCACTGCAGGGTGAAGGGGGATGTGCGAGATGTTGTGACACAATTCCTCTAAGAGAGGGCACATTTTTCCCATGCCAGTCCCACATCTCCTCCTCTTCCCAGGAAGCCGTGGGATGGATGCTCCACCACGGGACTCAGATTCAAACAAGAGCTGGACCAGCTGCTGGGGGAGTAGACGCCAGAGGGTCAGGGCTCAGCCTGTTTCAAAGGTAAGCACAGGTAAGCATACCTTGCTGGGTGCTCTGGGGGCTACCGGAGCAGGGCTGAACCAGGAGCTGGAGCTGCTGGACCCTGTCCAGCACCATCCTGCAGCCCTGGGGACAGGAGGCACGTGCCCAGCTTCAAAGAGGCCTGGCTCTGGCTCCAGCTCGGAGCCCGCAGAGGCGTGTTCTCACAGTGCTTAACCTTTAAGGACTTTAAAGAAATTCTTTGTGAGCCGATGTGGATGTGGGGCCGCCCCATGGTGGTTCCCCCGCACCAGCACTGCTCTGTGCTGGTTTCAGCTGCCTTGGCCACAGGTTTGTGGGAGCTGATGTCCAAGCACCCTGGCAGGGGTCGTGCCAGGGCAGCCAGTGCAGGGGTGCAGGGACAGGGTGTCACTGCTGCTGCTTCCCTGAGGGAGAGCTGTCCCTTTGGAGGGCTCACAAACCCCTGGGACTGCCAGACCAGGACTCTCCTCCCTCCTTGTCCCCAGGGCTCAGCAGATGCACCCACCTTCCTCCTCATGTGGGTGAAGAGCAGGGGAGGGCAGCTGAGGGTTATGTGTGCTCCGGGAGCGGTTCTCAATCAGGGCACTGGCCTGACTTTTGGGTGACCATGAGGCTTGGGGCGTACAGGGATGAATTGGTTCCCTGCCATGGGATGGAGAAGCCCTCCCTTAAGGAGCAGAGGCCAGCTCTCCCTGTCCTCTGCAGCCCGCAGCCTGAATGAGCTAGTTTACAGATCAGGGAGGATTTTGGGGTCCCAGGCCCCCATCATATCCTTGAGTGTGCCCTTCAAGTGCATGGATCCCACTTCTTGTGGGTTTTTGCCACGGGTAGCAGGCCCTGGCCGGGAATGGATCACCTCCTTCAGGCATTCAGAGGCTGCTGTTGCCTCTTCCCCACCTCCTTCTTGCCTCACCAGCAATGTGTATTTACCCCAAGCATCAGCTGTCCCCACCCAGAACCTCCCCCACCTCTTATTCTCATCTCACTGATAGCTTGGCCATCAGGAGCGGGCAGGATTACCCCAGTGCCTGAATCCCACTAGCCCGGGGGTACAGCCACTGCGGGGGCAGTGGGATCCGGACTTCTCCCAGGTGAGGGACACAGGCAGGAAGGGGCCGGCTCCTCAGCACTTCCTCCAGTCCCGGGAAAGGGAAAGTCCCTCGACTCTGACCCCGCAGCATGGAGCAGCAGCAGCAGCCCGAGGACAGACGCTGCAGCCTCGCAGACCGCTGCCGGCGCTGGAGCCGCAGCTCCCTGCCGGGATCAGTGCATTTGTTAAACGTCACGTTTGAATTCCCTGCCCCGGGCTCTACCCCCGTGATTCGGTGCCGCGGCCGAATCCTTCCCCTGAGCCGCACCGGTGGCTCCTTCCCCATCTGCTGCGAGAGGCGCCGAGCCCCCGGCTCAGCCAGCCCTGCCCGGTGCTGCCGGTGCTGGCGCCGGCCACGCGGCTCGGCCCGCTCGAGAGGGTTCCCAGCACGAGCCGCGTTGCCCGCGGCGGGGCCTGCGGGTCACAGCCCGCACCGCCGGCAGCGCCTCGTCCCGCCACGGAGCGTCCCGCGCCCACAGCTGGGGTGACGGAGCCCGAGGGACACAGCGGTGGGGGCGCGGGGACGGAGCCCACCGGGAACGAGCTCCCGGTGTCCCGCGCTGGTGGGAGGCTCGTGGTGATCCCCCAGAACGAGCTCCAACCACGGGGGCTCCCTGAGCCTGAGGGCTGGCGGTGACCCCCGAGGGTCTGCGGCCCTGGCCGACGGCACGCGGCTGCTCCAGCGGCTCAGGCCGGACAGGGGGCTGGGACCGCGGCCCCGCGGAGCGGCTCGACCCCTCCAGGGGCAGCACCGCGCGGGCGGGCCCTGTGCCTGCAGGGGAGCCCCCGCCCGCGGGGCCCGGACCGCACCGGGGACAGACACCCCCCGTCCCCAGCCCCTCTCGGGCGCTGCCCCCTCCCGCCCCCAGCGCGGCCACCATTGGCGGGTCGGGGCCGCGGTGCGCGCTGACGTCAGGGGGCGGAGCCCCGACCCCGCCCCGCCGGAGCAACTTCCATTTTAGGTGCGGGAGCGGCGCGCGGCGCGGCCCGACCCGACCCCTCCGCCCGCACCGGCCTCGGCCCCGCGCGGCGCCGCCACCGCCGCACCCGCCGCGAGCCCCCCAGCGCAGCGCTCCGCCACCGAACCCCGCGGGCCGGGCCGCGCCGCCGCCGCGGGGCGGGACCGCCCCCCCCACCGCCGGAGCACGGCCACGGTGAGTCCCGCTGTCGTGGCCGCGCCGCTGCCCGGGGATAGGGGAGGGGAGCGGGAGCCGCAGCCGGCACCGGTCGGGAGCCGCACGCCCCCGCGGCAGGAGGGGGCCGGGCCTGCCCTCTCCCACCCCGCGCCTTCCCGTGGGGCCGGGGCTCGGCCGCGCTCTCCCGTCGGGCCCGGTCGGTGCCGGGCCCCCCGAGTTACGTCGCGGCCGGGGAGCCGGGAGCCAGGCGGGGCCGCGCCCCAAGGGCCGGCCGGAGCGGAGCGGCGGTGCCCGGCCCTGGCGGGGGCGCTGGCGGGACCCAGCCCAAGGGGGGCGACACAAAGGCAGCTGGGCCGGGCGGCCGCCGCGCTCCCCGCCCGGTGCCGGCCCGCCTCCGTCGCCCGCCCTGCCCGGAACAAAGGCAGCCCGTGTGCCAGCTTCCCGCGGCCGGCACCGGTGGGGCCCCCCCAGCTCTCTTTGTGCGGGGGTCGGCGCTCGGCTCCTTCGCGGGTCTCTGCTGGGCACGGCACGGGGCTCCGGCTCTGCTTCCCGGGGTACCCCCGTCCGTCTCGGCAGCCCGGCTCGCCTCTGCCCGGCGCAGGACGGGCTCGTCTCCTGGTGTGTGCTCTGTCCGCGCCTTTGTTCTGTCGGGGAAGGGGCTGGAGCGCCCGGGGAGGGTCGAGTGTGCGCGGAGCAGGAGCCCCCCTCCTCCCGGGTACGTCCCCTTAGAGAGCTCGGGACTCCGAACCGGCCCGGTGGAGCCGCCCGCCGGAGCCGCGAAGAGCAGGTGATGCCGAGAGGCTTCCAGGGGAGGCACGGCCCTGCGGGGCCGGGCTCGGGCTCTGGCCGCGCTGTCATTCAGCCCCATCTCAACGGCCTCCCCCCGGCGCCCTTTGTGCGGAGTCGGTGCCCTTCTGCGGCGTCGCCTCCTGCAAGGCGGGCGCTCCCCCCCCCAGCGCCGCAGGGACTTGGCTGGGGGGGAATGTGTGAGGGTTTGGGGGGCTCTGAGGGGTTCCGGCATGGGCGAGGCACGCGCGGGCCGCGGGATGGGAGCGGGCGGCTCCGCGGTGCCCGCGGGCTCCCAGCCGGGGCAGCGGAGCTTCCCCCGTTGTTTGTTGGGTGGAGGAGCCTCCTCTCCACAAAGGCCCGGGCTCTGCGTGGCACCGGCAGGACAGGAGCACCGGGTGTTACCTGCGCTGCCCTCCCCAGCCGGGAACCCGTCATGGGGCTGAAGGTTGTTGTACCAGGGCCCTGTGCTGCCTTCTGCCCAGCTGATGGTGAGTGGAGGGGTCTCTGGGGGGTCTCACTGCAGTCCTGTGCTGTGCGGATGCTTCTGGACCCTGCTGCCCGGTTCTTGGAGTGGGATTGAGAACAGGCTTGTCCTGGGCTTTGCATGGAGCAGGAGAAGCTATGAGCTGCCGGGCTCGGGCCCTTGGTGCTTGCAGCTCCTGCTTGATGCCTCCGTTCATGTGCCTGGTCTCCCTGCTCTGAGGACCTCCTGCCCGTAGTAGGTGGCGTCAGGGCTGGCTGCACGTGCTGAGTGTGCGGCAGATCCGCGTAGGGCTGTGGGTGCTGGGAAGAGCCAGAGCAGGGTGGTCGCTGGTCCTGCCCAGGTGACCTCCCTGCTCCGTGCTGCTCCAGCACTTCCCTGGGCAGGGTCTCCTGCCTGTCCTGGTTCCTCCTGTGCTTTAGAGAAGAAAAGGCAGGTTTTAGGACTGTTGTGCTTCCACGGGACGGGCTGTGGCCGGACTCTGCTGCGGGAGGGACTGCAGTGTGCAGCCTTGGCTGGAGTCTGGCTCGGAGCCTTCCTAGGAGGGGTGGGAGGATGAAAGCTGGTTCAGTGGAGTGTGCTGGGGCTGCCTGGGCTGAGCCTCCTCCCTTCCCACATGGAGGTCAGGCCCCAGTCCTTGTGGTTGAGGAGCCCTTGAGGCCATCTCTTCCCTAAGGATGGGCTGGGAGTCAGGCGATGCTCCAGCCCAGACCGCAGCTGGCGGCTCTCCCCCTGGGTTGCTGCTCATCCCTTCCCTTCTCCACCCTCTGGCATGGAGATAAGACCTTGGTCCATTGTGTCTGTGCTGGGGGTGGTTTTAAGACACCTAGAAAATAATAGCCTGGCTTGGCCCGTGCTTGGGAGGCTGTTGGCTTCTCAGAGTAGCTTACCAATGTGTGTGACCTCGGGGGAGAGGGCTGGCTCCATCTCTCGCTTTCTCCTCCCAACAGCCCCTGAGAACTGTCTCTCATTTACTGCTGGCAACGCCAGGCCCTGTCCCAGGCTGAGTGGTGCTGTCTGCAGGGCAGTGCAGAGCTCTCCCCTGGCTCCAAACCCCCCTTTGCAGAGTGGCTGTTGCCCCGGCCCGGCCCCGCTGGCAGGGGAGCAGGACCCGGAGCTGGTTTGGGCCATAAAAGGCAGCAGGTGCTGCCTGGATGCGGTGACAAAGCCCAAACCTGTTGGTGATTCAGGCGGCTCCGCCTGTGACGTGGGCTTGGTGCAGGAATGCTGCTGGAAAGGGGCTGGATTTACCAGCTCTCGACCAAAGTCCTCGACTTCCCCAAGGTGGCCACAACCTTCTCTGCTGCGTGTCATCGAGGAGGCTGTTGGGGGGGAAGTGGTTCTTGGAGCCAGTTCTTGTCTGGAAACTCCCAGCAGCAGCAGGGCCATGAGTCCTCCTGGCTCCTGCCTGTCTTGTGCCTGTTGCTAATCCACCTCCTTCCATCCGGGCAGGCCAGTGCCGCGCTGCCGGAGCTGCCTCAGCACAGGGGTGCCTGCCTCCTGCTCGCTACACACAGGGTCTGCCCTGAGGAGTGGCTCCCGTTCTGCTCGCATGTGAGCCCAGCCTGCTGCGGGCTCCGGGGTGGGAGCGGGTCCTTGTCCTCCTGCAGTGCTGTTCCTGTCCCCAGTTCCTGTGGAGGAAGCGGGGGCTGCTGCTTCCTTGTGCGACCCATAGGAAAACCGCCCTGTGGTGGAGGGGCAGAGGAGGTGGCTGTGGGGTGTGGGGCAATCCAGTGACTCAGGAGCATGAGCTGCCAGGCGTGGTGCTGGGATGGGTGAACCCTGAGCCAGGCTGCCCCCACCTCTGCTGTTTCCAGCCCAGAGCAGCAGGTCGGAGGCTGCAGCGGGATGCCTGCTGTGCGTGGGCCCTGGCTGAGGCGGGGGGGGCAGCCTTGGCTCCCCGCATCCCTCTGCCCAGGGACATGAGCTGCCCTGCAGGAGGGCAGTGACAGAAGCAGTGCGTGCCCCAGAGCTTGCACCCGCTGCAAAGGTGCTTGTGCCAGCGCGGGTGGTGACCTGGCCCAGGCTGATGTCTCATTTTGGCAGTTCATTGCCCGCATGTTGGTGCTGACAGAAGCAGGATTGCTGTTGTGTCACCAGAGCCCTGGTATCTCAGGGTAGCTGGGGCTGTGGAGGTGCCACCGGGGTGCTCATAAGGGCATGGGTGCACGGGTGGACTGCAGCACGCAGCAGAGCAGGCTCTGTGGGGTGCTTGTCCAGGCCAGGGGCCACTGGCTTTCCGGCACAGATAGGGAAGGGTCTGGGCAAGCTGGGGAAGGCATGTGAGCCCGGGTGTAAATCCCTTGGTACTCCTAGGTTGAGAACATCGGAGCTGCTCAGCCCAGAGAAGAAAAACTGTGTGGAGACCTCCAAGCAGCTTCCAGTGTCTGAAGGGTCTACAGGGATGCTGGAGAGGGATTCTTCATTGGAGCTGTAGCGATAGGACAGAGGGGAATGGGTTCAAACTGAAACAGAAGATTTAGGTATAAGGCAGAAGCTCTTCACTATGGGGGTGCTGAGGCACTGGCACAGGGTGCCCAGAGAAGCTGTGGCTGCCCCATCCCTGGCAGTGCTCAAGGCCAGGTTGGACACAGGGGGTTGGAGCTGGAGGAGCTTCAGTTTCCCTTCCAACCCAACCATTCCATGATTCTCTGGCCTGGGAGGGCCTGTCCGACACATGCAGCTCCAGGGCTGGTGGGGATGTCGCCCGCTGCACCAGGCTGGGGTGGGTGGCCCTGGTGGCAGCAGGGGCAGGAGCTGCTCTTGCTCCTCCATCCCAGCCCGGTGGCAGCAGGGGCAGGACCTGCTCTTGCTCCTCCATCCCAGCCCCGGCTCCGGCTCTGTGGGGCGTTGGCCCCAGTTCAGCGAATGCTGCTCAAAGTTCACGGCTTCCTGCTGCCGGCCGTGGGCACGGGGAGCCTGGGGCAGCGGGAGCCCTGCCTGGCCCCGTCCCGCAGGGACCAAGGGGAGCCGCTCTCCCCTCGCCACACTGGGTAGGACAGCGCTTACCCGGGGCTGGGGGCTCCTCCAGCAGCGAGGTGGCCGGGATGGGAGCTGGGGCACCCCAGGAGGCTCTGGGGAGCCGGGTCCGCACGGGCCAGAGGGAGGAAGGCGCCTGCTGGCCTCAGCCCTGTGTGTTCCATTGCCCGGCCTCGCCTGGTGCCTGGGCTGGGCTTTCCCAAGGAGAGCTCCCACATCCCGGGGCTGCTCCCCGCGGTGCTCCGGGAGGTGCTGGAGTGGGGCCGCGGGCAGTGGGGAGCAGCGGTGGGAGGGAGGGAGGGAGGGAGCGCGTGGAACTGCAAAGACGAGTTTTTGCTGGTGGGAAGGGCAGGGAGGGCCGGGCCGTGCTCGCGCCGCTGGCAGGGCCCTTGCCTGGTGCCGGGGCGCATTCCTGGGGCGTGTTGGAGCTCGCCGTGCTGCCGGCGCTGCCTGGCTCCATGCGGGCACCGGGATGTGTCATCGCAGCGCTGCGCACCGGGCTCTGCTGGGGAGCAGGGGCAGCCCGGGCGGCTCCGGCAGGGATCCTGTGTGGTTGTGGGGAGCCCGCTCCAGCCCTGCCCCTCTGCTGCTGCTTTCCTCTGGTGTCCATGCAGGAGGGAGCTCCCGGGGCCCCGCAGCTTCCCTCTGGAGCACACTGCGGTGGCACACATGAAACCTGCTCCCCCTTGATCTCTGCCTGACTCCAGCACCTGCCTTGGGTGGAAAAGCACTTCCCTTCTCTATTCCCCTTCTGCAGTGCGGGCAGCTGCCCTGGGCAGGGGGCTGGATGGGCCTGAGGAGCAAAGCTGTGGCAGCAGCCTTGGTCCAGGAGGGCGTTTGTGGCTGTGCCTCCCAGGAATGCCCCCATCCTGCCCCTGGGAGCCTTGGGAACACGGCGGTGGTTCAGGGGTGTGTTTGTGCGCCTCTCGGTTGGTGGAGTTGTGCAGGTGAGCAGCGGAGGGGTGTGAGGGGAGGCTGGCTGGGCAGCGCGTGCTCACTTCCAGCCTTGGCGAGCAGATGTGCCGGCGGTAGGCTGTCGGTGCCCCTGCAGATAGCTGGGGCGTGGTGGGCACAGCCGTGTCCTCCGGGGGCTGGAAAACAGCATCTTTGAGCCTCTGCTCATAGGATGCTCCCAGCCCTGGGCAAGAATGTGATAGCAGCACAGGTGAGGAGCCCTCCTGTGTGCTCCCCAGAGGCAGGGTGCTTCCAGCAAGGGGGCTGGGTGTCTGGTCTCCTGGGTGCACCGTGCTGACCTGGCTGGTACTTCTGGCCAGGCCCGGGCTGGTGGCGCCTGTGCCCGGTGATCCCAGCCTGGTTCCAGGGTGTCTGCGTGCGGGCTGGGGCCAGTGGGGAGAGGCCCTTGGCAGGACGTCGTGTTTAGAAGCTTACAGGAAAGGGAAGTCACGATGTCACCTCCTGTCTGACCAGGAAGCGCAGGTTTCCTTCCCCTCAGCTCGGGCAGGAGCCTGGGAAACCACTTCTCTGGGAGCAGCGGCCAGATGTGGCACCAACAAGCAGTTTGGGCAGGGGTCTGGGGTAGGGTGAAGTCCCGCAGGCCCCTGAGCAACGGCCTGTCCTGCTTGTCCCCTGCTGCTGTTCGTGAGCCCTGGCTCGTGCCAGCCTGTGCGTGCACCGTGCGTGGCCATGGGCACTGCAGGGACTTGGAGCACCGTGTTGGGACGTGGCTGTTACCCTGCGGGGCAGCAGCCCCTGCCCCATCCCCAGCTGTATTCAGCCCCTGGCTCTTGCCTTATGCTTCTCCAGTGGCTTTTCCTTCCCTGCCAGGGCTCCGGCCTGTCCACTGATAGAGAGCAGGCACCTGAGGAGGTCACCTCGGTGGGTGCTGTGCCAGGGGGATCCTGCAGATGTTGGGAGAGGAAATGAGCTCAAGTGCCTTTTCTGGGAAGGAGGATATAGAGGCTGCAGTGAGGGCTGTGCCAGGGAAGGGGACCCAAATCTAGGTTCTTATTTGGGCTGGCACCGGGTTCTGCAGCTCTGCATCCCGGGTTCTGCTGGCAGGGGCTGTGCAGGGTGGGTGCCTGCTGTGGATGCTTGTGCCCGTGGCCCAGGGAAGGACGGCTTCCCATAATCCTGCTGGGAATGTGGGCCACCGGCCTGTGGCCTCGCTGCCTGGGAACAGGCGTGAGCCCTTGAGGAGCTAAATCTGCCCCTGGGACAGGGTGCCAGTACGGGGGGTGCCAGAGCGGCTTCACCACATCTACCCTGCCCTCGTCCCCCCACTGCTGCAGTCTCCTGTTTCATGGAAGGACTTTGCTCCCTGGTCCCTGCCAGCACAGCCCTTATCTGTGCAGGGCCCGGCTCGTGTTTGCTTTTGCTGCGGGAGTGCAGCAGCTGAGTGGGAAAGTTCAGCCCGGGGTGGGTTTCGGGAGAGCTGGGTGCGGGGCAGGGCGCTGGCGTGGCTGAGCCCGGGGGCTGCATCGCCGCCAGCACAGCCCGGCTGCCCGCAGAGCCCTGTGGCCATGGGGACGCCTCACGTCCCCAGCGCGGTGGCTGCTGCGCCTGGGGAGCTGCCTGGATCCCCCCCGCTCACCTGGGGCCCCGCGGGGCCGCCGGGGTGAAGTCGGACCCGCTGCCTGCCGGAGCGTGGCCTGCCCCGGGAATGCTCTGGCCCCGTTCCCGGAATCCGGCGCTGGGTGTTTGTTTGCTGCTGCGCCCCCGAGGTCTGGTGCTACTGTGACAGGAAACGGGAACGCCGGGGGGAGGGAGGCAGGCGGCCGGCTGGGGATGTGCCTCTGAAATCCCTTTGTCCTTGCCGAGCGCTCAGCTGCGAATTCCCACCGAGCACAGAGAGCCGCCTTTGTGCTGCCGAGCGCTCGGCATGGGAATGCGCTGGGCCCGGGGGTGCGAGCTGCGGGGCTGGGTGCCGGGGACCCGGCCTCGCTGCTGGCTCGGGGCGGGGGGACCCACGCAGCGCTTCCCAGCGGGAGTGGGGGGTTTGGGGCATCGTGGGGCAGCGAGATGCTGCTGGCAGGGAAGTTCTAGCCCTGTGGCCATCCTGTTTGGGGGTTGTGGGTGCACAGTCTCTGCCTGGAGCCCTGCGGCTCGGCTGCCTTCCTACCGGGGGGCACTCGGTCTCTGCCCTACAAGCGCTGCTGGGTGCTCCGTGTCCCGCCCGCCGTGGGGCCGCTGCAGGGGATGGCAGCTCTCCTGCCCGGCCGGGGGGAAGGATCTGGTCCCGTGCCGTGTCGGGGGTGGCCGGAGTCGACCGGGCCGCTGCGTGCGGGTGGAACAGGCCTGGCGCTGGGGCTGACCCCACCCTGCTGCTGTGTCCCGCTGCCTCCTCCTTCATCCCGGTGACCTCGGGCAGGGCAGGGACAGACCCGTTCCCCAGGATCAGCCCACTGCGTTTCACAACCCTCGGCTATGTCCAGACCCATCCCTCGGACCTGACGGGTCTGGTTCATTTCTCGGTCCCCCATGCTGGGGGGATGATGCGCACGCTGCTTCCCCCAGCCCGGCCGCCCCGCCCCGCCCTGCCCTGCCCTTATCTCTCCCTCCTTATCGCCGCGCTGGCTGCGGGCCCGCTCCCTTACAAGGTGCGGTGCCGTGTCGCTGCTTGCGCCTCCAAGGTCTCTCCGCTCTGGAGGGCGGCGTTCCCAGCGCGCCCGTGCGCTGGGGGCGGCAGGCGAGGCCCTCATCCGCTGCCGGTCCAACCAGTCGGGCGCGGTAGGTGGGGGCGAGCGGCTGCCGGCTCCGTGCCCGCTGCCGCTCCCGGCTCTGGGATGGGGCAGGCCGGAGCCCGGGGCGGTGTCTGACCCGCCCGCGGGAGCTGCCGTTGTTCCCCGCGCCCGCCGCCGGTCCGAAGTCCAGTGCTCCACAGCCTGCCTCCGGGAGAGGCGCGGCCGTGGCCGGGAGGCAGCTGAGGGCCTCGGCAGGACGTGGAGGAGCGCCGGGGCCTGGCAGGGCTTGGGCAGAGCTGGAGCAAACTGCCTTGCACAGTGGAAGGAGGGTCCCTGCCTGGGCCGCTGCTCTGTGGTGGGCATGGTCCTGCCTGAGTGCTGGGAGAGAAGCAGCCATGGCCAAAGCTCTCCATGGCCCATGCAGGGCTGTGGGAGCTCCTGCCCACCATGGGGGGTCCCCTTCCCGTGGCCGGGGCCTGCGGTGCTCCCCTGAGCTGAGCACTGGAGCAGGCCAGGTGGGATGAGCTGGGGGTCGTGGGCTCTGGCCAGCACCCGCTGTGCTTGGCTAGGGTTGGTGCTTGCCACCTGGGGCAGGCTGAGGGCCGATGGTGAGCCTGGGCCCTGCTCTTAGGGAGGTGGAAGGATGCCAGAGATGCTGCCTCATTTATCTTTTAGCTAATTGAGACTGACCAGAAGTCGGTGGTGAATTAGCAGGGCTGTGAACCTGTGCAGAGCAAGCAAGTGTAATGCACTGCGAGTGCTTGGACGATCGCAGGCTTGAATTATTGATGGGGTTTCTGTTTTTCTAAGTGCATCATGATGGCAGCTGGAACCAGGAGCAGGATTTGTTGCTTCCTGTCTCTCTGGAGGCCAGGGTCTGGTGCTGAGAGCTGTCGATGGCTTTCGGGGGGGGGCAGCTCCTGGCTCCCCTCGGAGCCCCTCAGCATGGCAGGACAGGGCCAGTTGTCTGAGCAGCGTTGCCATTTCTCTTGTGTAGTGGATGAACTGAGCAGGTTCCCGGGGCAGAGCAGGGCTGGAGCCGGTCCTCGGGCAGCCCCAGGCAGGGGCTGTGTGCTCAGCCTGGGCCCCAGGTTAAGCTCTGTGGCTGGCAGGAGCGCTCCTGGTGAGGAGCCCTCACAAGGCTTGAACCCCATCCACTGGCAGCGGTGGGTGCAGGTGAGCTCCAGTGGGCATGGCTGCTCCTGGGCCCTGGGAGTTATCTTTCCAGGCACAGGGTGTGCTCTGGGATCCCGCTGGGAAGCAGGGCAGGGAGTTCTGGAAGAACGTGCCATGTTAGGGCTGCTCTCAGGGGAAGAGCTCTGGAGGGCTTGGTTAGGTTTAGGGTGTTCTGGCAACTGCCAAGCCTTTACTCCAAGCAGGAAGCTGGGAGATGAGACAAGGCAGAGGGGTTTGGGTGTGAACCTTGCTGGGTGGCTGTGTTGGTCCCTGGGTCCCTTTGTCCCGATGGCCACCGGGGAAGGGCTCTGGTGCTTCTGCCCCGGGGCAGGCGCTGCTGGGGTGTGTTTTGTCTCCAGGCTTTGGCTTTGCCTGGCCCGAGCCAGCTCAGCTATTCTTGGCTGCTGGGTTTTTAAGTGCCGGGTGTGTCAGCGGTGTCTCTCTTGATGAGAAGGCAGCGACTGTCAGGGTCCGGCTTTGGAAAACGCTCCGTAGTTGTCTCTGCAGAGGCTGAGCAGGAGGGGGGGGAATGGGCACAAAGCGATCCCTGGAATGTCACCCTTGTGGGATCCACAGTGCTTGGCTGCAGGCTGTCGCGAGCAGGGGGCTGCGAGGGGGCTGCCTGCCCGGGGCTCTCCTGTTGCCCTCCTCCCTGCCTTGCTTTGCAGATGAGCTCCGGGCGGCAGCGAGGGGCCTCGCAGGGTCCGTGTGCCCGCTGGGGTGCTGCTGGCGGGCGGCTGCGGGCAGCGCTGGCTCCAGCTCTGGACCTGGCACTGCCTCTCGGTAATTTTGTCTTCAGTGCCGGATCGATGGAGACTCGATGGCTGGGACGCGTGGTGGCGGCCCCAGGAGCAGGGCTGGGGGAGCCCCCCCTGGCCGCGGGTACCCCCGTTCTGCTGCTCGTGTCCCTGCTCAGGTATGCAGGGACAGCTCCAGCACTGAGCCCGGGGTGACCCTGCGGTGGCTGCTCCTGCGCCGCTCCCTGCTGATGGCTTTGCAGAGCCCTGCCCAGCCCCAGCCCCTCCTCTGCCTGCCCTGATGTGATGGGCTCCCTAAAGTCCCTTGGCTGCCTCCTCTCCCTGAGGCTTCCTGCTCTGGTCTGGGGGCCCAAAGGGGAAGAGGGCCCCTCTGTGTGTCCCCACACATCCTCCAGCCTGGGCTGGAGGGGCCTTGGTGAGTGCAAGGGACCGGGAGAGCTGGCGGGCAAGAGACCTGTCCGGTTCCTTCCCCCCGCTGTTGTGTTTACTCCCAGTGGAAGGGACGGGAAGGAAACAGCCTCGGCTGCTCTGGCCCCTTATCTGGGGCCCATGAGGGCCCTGCAGGCTCCATTGTTAGCGGCACATTCTCCGGGCTGTGTTCCCAAGGGGATGTGAGAGGTGGGGACGTGGCGCTGGGGCAGCGTTGCTGGCTCTGTGGGGCTGCAGGGATCTGCTGGGGTTGCTGCCTCTCCTCTGCCTTCCCACAGAGACCAGCCCTGCTGCTCTGCGCTTGCTGCTCACTGCTGAGGCTGCTTGCCAGCAAGCGAAACCCGTTCACGAGGGCAGGGGCTCAGCTAAATCTGCCCTTGAGGCCAGTGCGCTGGCTCCGTCCTCACACCCCCCGAAATCTGCCTCTTCTGCATAGGGATGGTCCAGGGCTGGCGGGGAAGGTGTTGGATGGGAGCACGGCTGCTTGGGCAAGGTCGTGTCGAGGAGGATCTCTCCTCTGCAGCGGCTGTTCCTGTCTTTAAAAGGCTCAGTGAAACACGGCACTGGAGGTGAATCGCCACGAGCCAGGGGGGCTCTGGGTGTTTGCAGCGTGTGGGGGGGTAGGACCACCCCTGACCTGATGGAGGAGTCTGGGATGTTGCAAGGAGATCTCCCCTTGTCCTGAGGCTGAGGGCCGGGGCCGGTGGGTCCGGGCTGCCTGTCCCCAGAGCCTCCCTGCAGAGCCGGGCCCTGCAGCCCTGCCCCGTGTCTGTGTGGGTGATGGTGGGTCCCAGAGGCCCCGGGTCTGTGCCCCTGCTTGGGTGCTTTGGGCGGGTGCCCACCAAAACTGAGCGTGTGACTCAGGGGTGAGAGTCGGATGCGTCAGTGCTGCTGT
The DNA here is from genome assembly GCA_039720435.1 of Amazona ochrocephala. Taxonomy (NCBI): domain Eukaryota; kingdom Metazoa; phylum Chordata; class Aves; order Psittaciformes; family Psittacidae; genus Amazona; species Amazona ochrocephala. The sequence goes on from CM077882.1 coordinate 73,940,911, forward strand.
GGGAGGCACCAGGCCTCTGCTGAGGAGGATCCCTTGCAGAGCCACGGGGCAGGTGAGACCTCCAGCAGCAGGGTCAGAGCTGCCCCTGCATCTCCGTGCAAGGCTTGGGGAGTTGGTGGGCTGGAAAAAGCCTCGGCGCGTACCCGCGGCGAGGTGGGAGGAGTGGAAGACCCGTGCAAGAGCCGGGGTCGCGTCTGGGAGCCTCCAGGAGCCTGCTTGGGCCCCTGGGCCCGGAGTGGGGCCTGCTCCTCCGGGGTGCGGGCTGGGCAGCGAGGATTCCAGCCCGGCTGGGGCCGAGCACTGGGACCTGGGGCCGGCGGGGGTCTATGGGCCACGGCTCCGTGGGCACACGTGGGCATGGGTGGAAGCGCTGGGCTTTTGGTGAGGGCAGATTGCAGGGTGGTGCTGAGCAGACGTTTGAGTGCGCCGCGGCTCTTGCAGACCACCCCGGCTTCATGGCCCGGTCCTGGTGGTGCTGTGGGGCGCGGTCAGTGCCAGGGCTGCCCGTGCGGGAGGCACAGGGGGGCCGGGGGGGCATTCCCAGAAGGGCTCCATGGGGGCGCGCTTGAGGGAGTTAATTCCGAGCCCCCGCAGCGCCGGGGCTGCCTCTGCCCCGGCCCCGCTTCCCCGCGGGGGCAGCGCCGGTGCCGCGCACCGTGGGAAAGCAGCCGCGGTGCCGCGGGCGAGTCCCCACACGCCTGCGCGGGCCCGGGCGGAGCTGCGGGCCCCGAGGGCCGGGCCGAGCCCTCCTCCGGTGCCGCTGCCCCGGCAGAGGGGGCGGCCCCAGGGGCCGGGGGCTGCCGCGGGGGCCGCGCTGCCCCCCCCGGGCCACGGCTCCGTCCCCAGCGCAGAGGGGTGGGAGGGAAGAGGCTGCTCCCGCCCGGTGCCTCCCCACCCTCGGTGCGCGTTCACGGGTGTGATTTTGACCTCCTCCTGCTGTCCCTGCAGCTCTCTCCCCTCCTGCTTCCTCCCTGTGGTGGCTGGGCTATTCCTCCCATGACTCTCTGCGTCTAGACCTGGCTGTCCCGTGCCTTTGCCAATCAAACCTGAACTTCCTCCTTTGACAGGTCTGTATGGAATAACATTGCCTTTCTCTGTCAATGTGTTGATTGGGGTGTGCTGCTTCACTGCCCTTCTTGGGGAGGGGACGGTAGAGGGGTCCAAGCCAGTGGCTGTCCCTAGATCTGTGGGCTGAGGGCCTCCTGGGGTAGCTGCAGCCTTGAGAACCCTGGTGAGAAGCTGGAGGGTGCTGAGTTTTGGCAGCAAAGGGACTCAGGGGTCCTCTTTAGGGGAATCCTCTCCCACTTCATCCCCTTCCCTGGGTAGGAAAGAGCTGTGCTGTGGGGACTGTGCCCCCACCTTGTATCGCACTGGGGAAGAGGGAGCGTGTTAGTGACAGCGTCTCCCTCCTTCCCTGGTGAGGTAATGGGATGCGGGTCACTTCTCCTCGGGGACCATTCCCTGTTCTGCCCCAGGACCTGCCCTCCCCTCCCCGAGCAGCGGTTCTGTGCGGCCTGAGGAGGGTCCTTGTGGGAAGAGGGCACCTCCTCAGCACCGAGCAGCTCTTCTGACCCTGGCTCGGTCCCCGCTGCTTGCTGTGATGAGGGAGCACTTTCTGACCCAAGTGCCACTTCTCCAAGCTCAAATCCTGGGACAGGGAACATCCAAGTCATGCCTGGGCTGTGCTGCCCCAGGACCCTTTTGCCAGCTCGCTGGTGGGTGGGAATGGGTGGGAATGCCACAAGAGCATTTTTTCCCTGTTCTGAGGATCTGTCTCACTGAAATCAGTCTCTTCTGACCGCTCTTCTCCCTCCTTCCTTCCCAAATCACATGCAGTGCAGAGAGGGGCTCCTGCCCTTCTGGGTCACTTTTCTTCCCCTCGCCTGACACCAAACCGCCTCCACTTGTGCCTCCCTGTGCCCTCCGTCCCACCCTGCCCGCCCTGGGCGCCCAGCACCCATGGACGACTCGGAGGTGGAGTCGACCGCCAGCATCCTTGCCTCTGTCAAGGAGCAGGAGGCGCAGTTCGAGAAGCTGACTCGGGCGCTCGAGGAGGAGCGGCGCCACGTCTCAGCCCAGCTGGAGCGAGTCCGGGTCTCCCCGCAGGACGCCGGCCCGGGCTTGGCCAACGGCACGCTGCCCCGGCGGCACCAGGTAAAGCCCCGGCAGCGGGGGCTGCGGAGGCTCCCGGAGCCCCTGTCCACATCGGCTCTCCTCGGTGCGGGCAGCCCTGGGCACTTCCGTTGGCCCTCCCTGGATGTGAGGTGGAGGAGGGTTTAGGCTGCTCTTGAACACTGATGGTGCCGAAGGTGACCTGGGGATGTGCAAAGCCAGAGCCTTGTGGGAAGAAAGAGGGTCTGGGTCTGGAGGCCGGGAGTGTCTTGCAGCCAGGCCAGCTCTGGTTTGGTTTCATGGAGGTTGGAGGCTGCCTGTTTTCAGTACCGGGCTGTCTTTGCTCCCCATCCCACTCAGCTTCTTGGAAGGTGGTCGAACTGCAGGGATTGGTGTGTAGCTGTGGGGAAGCGCATGTCTGTCTCCTTCTCATGTGACGATGGGCGAGTCCCTGGAGTTTCTGTTTATCCCCCAAACAGCCAAACCAGGGCTGGGAGAGATCTCTCTTCTGCAGGGCTGGAAGCGTGGTTTCATCTGCCTTGGCTTGAGGTCTCCCTCCTCTTGTCCTCCCTTTCCTGGGCTCTGTTGTGGAGAGGGGTGCTCGGAGGGCTGGTGCGTGGTGGTGTGCAGGAGGCGGGTTCCTCGCTGGCTGTGGAAGGTGGTTGTAGATGTGTGGGCTGGGCAGTGGGTGGGCAGGGGGAATCCAACAGAAGCACCCTGCAGCAGCCACCGAGCAGCTGTGCTCTTCCCTTGCGGTCCTGCCAGGACGTCGCCTGTGGCTCCTGCCCTGGAGGATGCGGAAGGTCTCCAGGGCTGTGCCAGGAGCAGGAAAGGGTCTGGGCCATTCCATCAGGAGCGCTGGGGCTGACTGATGTGTTCTCCAGCTCATGTCAGGCTGGAATGGGGTGGTTTGCTGCACGTCACGCAGGCCCCAAGGAGCGTGAGGCTCTCCTGGGGGTGACACGTGGGGTGTGCACTGGGTATCCATCAGATCCAGGAGGTGGCCTGCTCAGGGCCTGGCAGGAAAGGGGGGAGCGGGTACCTGGCATCCCAGCAGTGGGAGATCAGTGCAGTAACAGGCCTGCTGTGGTGCTTTGTGTTTCAGAACGGCCGTTTCTTGGGCGATGCTGACCTGGAAAGGCAGAAATACCAAGATCTGAAGCTGAACGGGCCGCAGGTAAGGGGAGCTGAGCGCTCTCGCTGCAGCAGCTTTGCTGGCTGGCTTGGTTATGCAGGGCAGAGCTCCAGTGTCTCCACCCTAGCTGGGAGAGGGGGACTTGTGTTTCTGATGTGGCCACCCTGGCCTGAAGGGGCTCTGGTGTGGGATTGTTGGTCCCTGTTGTCATGCAGGAGGATATCAGGGCTCCCCAGGAGGTGAGATCTCTTACCAGGCTGATTCCAGGGAGGCCCATGTTGACAGGTGAGGGCTGACTGCCTGCCCCTTGCTCCCTTTAGGACCACAGCCACCTCTTGTACAGCACAATCCCCAGGATGCAGGACCCGGGCCAGATCGTGGAGGAGACATACACCATGGAGGAGGACCCAGAAGGGGCCATGTCGGTCGTGTCTGTGGAGACATCAGATGATGGGACAACCCGGCGTACAGAGACCACGGTACAGGCGTGGGCACAGCATGGAGGGACAGGGCTTTGGCCAGGGACCTGATGGCTGGTGTGCTGCACCCTGATATCTGCCAGCTTGCTACATGAGCTGAAACGGGGATGTGAAATCTGTACGGAGCGAGGTGCCGGGCTGAAAGGGGAGTCCAGGGATGCAGGGCTGTGGTGGGTTTCCTGATGGGAATATGTCCTGTGTCCATCCCTCTAGGTTAAGAAAGTGGTGAAGACGGTGACCACCCGGACGGTGCAGCAGGTGCCGGTGGGGCCAGACGGGTTGCCTTTGGAAACCTCCCCCATCACCAGCAACTATGTCCAGACCATGGACAGGAACTTCCGCAAGAACGGGAGCGGGGGCCCGGGCGGGTTCCTGAGCCAGCCGGGCACGGCCACGCTCCCTCGGAACTACCACTACCCCGATGGCTACGGCCGCCCCTACGAGGATGGGTACCCGGGCAGCGACCACAGCTATGGCAGCCTGTCCCGTGTCACCCGCATCGACGAGCGCTACCGCCCTTCCATGGACACCTACCGGGCCCCCAGCCGCCAGGACATCTACGGCCCCCAGCCTCAAGTGCGCGTTGGGGGCAGCAACATGGACCTCAACCACTTCCACCCTGAGCCGTATGGCCTGGAGGACGACCAGCGCAGCGTGGGCTTCGATGATGCAGACTATGGGCTCATGTCTGACTACGGCACGGCACGGCGCGCAGGGACCCCATCCGATCCCCGCCGGCGGCTCAGGTACGGGAAGGGGGGATTCTGTGGGGTCCCTCTCACTTCACCCTCCTGGAGGAAGGAGGATTGCAGAGACAAAGTCACGAGCTGAGTCAGGTGCAGCACGTGCAGGAGAAAGCGCATCCAGGAGAAAGCTCAGCTCATGCAGGAGAAAGCTCGCATCCACTTCTAATTGCCTGCTTAATTGGTGGTTAAAAGCTGGTGCTAATTGAGCTGCTCTTCCTGCAGCAAGGAGTTCCACTGGGCAGTTGGATGTAGCTCCAGGCCCTTCCCTTTCTGTGCCACCCGTTCTGGTGGGAGGGCAGGTTCACCGGTGCCCCAGCTGGGGTTATCCTGCGGGAGTCATGCCGCATGCGTGGCGCAGCCCCACAGCAGCCCTGGGAGCGGTGCTGAGCCCAGTGCTCAGCCCTGCAGTGCCCTGGGGAGACAGCATTGCTGCAGCACAGCCAGGACCTCACCAGCCCTCACCCGCAGGCTGAGAAGTGGCTCAACCTGTTCAGCACCAGCGGTTTCTCCCCCTCCCTTGTCTGTGGGTCATCGGCGCCTCCCCCAGCCAGGGTCTGAGCAGGTGCCCCACGAGGCTGGGGCTGCCCTTGGGCTCAGATGGTCCTTGCACTGTCCTGCCAGCTTGTGACCCCATCCCGGGGTGTTGCATGCCTGAGGCAGTAGCTCTAGGCTGATGCATCGTGCCTGCTCTGTCTCTTGCACAGGCACTGCTGCTGCCTGCTTAAGCCTCAGCTCAGGTGGGGTTTTGGAAGGTGCTGGAGGATGGTTGGGAGGGTGGTGAGGTAGGAATGGATTGAGGTGCTGAGCCTGGGTCCCAGAGATAGGGATGGATGTACATCTAGTGTCCTGGGTAGGGAGAGATAGGTAAGGCTGAGCACAAGCTGCTTAAGCTGGAACATAGGCAGGAGGGAGACCCAGGGGAAGGAGGCCTTTGCCAGCCACTGCCGGAGATCCGCTCAGCTCCAGGCACGCACTGTAAATCCAGGGCAGCTCCCGAAGGGCTGAAGGAGGAGCTTTATCCTTTGGGCTGTGCCGGCACAGGCGCGTGTTGCTGTGCTGAACCAGTTGGGGCGGTTGCTCTTGCGATGGGTTCTCCCCCTTGCCTCTGAGGCCTGTGCCCACGGGAGCTGCCTGTGCCCAACGGGCAGCCTGGAGAAGCCAGCACTGGCTGCTCTGAGCCCGTGGCCATGGGTCCTGCAGCGAGCAGCTGGGCAGGGGGGTTAAGCAAGTGCCTGCCCCTGGCTGCTCTGCTCCAGCTGGGGCTGCAGGGGAGGGGAATGCCAGCAAATACAGAAGGCGCTCTGGGTTGCAAACCCTCCCTGGATTCATGTCCCACCCAACACACGGGAGCAGGAGCCCTCCCTGGTCTTTGAGACCATAAACCCTCTGTGCTGGGCTGAGTGGTGTCCATGCTCCTCCCACTTTTCCAGATCCTGGAGGGCAGGAACAGGAGACAGGTACAGGAGCTAAGGCCAGGCAGGACACTGGGGGGCTTGGGTCACAACAGGGGGAGAAGGTCCCACAGCCAAGAAGCAACCCTGGTGGAGCTGTCACCTTGTCCTGCAAGGATGGGCAGTGGGCAGGGTATGGAAGAAGGGTTGATGTGGCCCATGAGCAGGCTCTCTCCCCGCTGTGATAACCATCACAGCAGTCTGTGGAATCCAGGCACTGTTGAGCTTGGCTTGTCCCCTGCTTCTCAGTTACCGTCACAGGAGTGGAGCAGCGCGATCAGCATCCCCCTGCCCTGGAGCTGTTTGTCTTGAACAGGGGCCTGGCTGTTAATGGCCTCCTTCAGGGAGGCAGCGCGCCAGGCATGGGGACACACCGTGGCCGCACGGCACACGGGTCTCTTCTGTGGCTCCTCTTGTAGCTCCCTCTCTGCAGGGGCAGATAGAAGGGGGTTCAGTGGCAGCACAGGGTGTGCTCCCGCCTCCCAGACAGCCCCATCCTTGGGGGGTCTGGCACTGAGGGGCCCTTGGGGCTGGCCAGGAGCTCCCTTTTGGGGCATGCTGGCTGTGTTGGTGAGCACTGAGTGGCTTCTTTGCAGTGCTGGCACCTGCCTGCATCTTAGAATCACAGAATCCCGGCCTGGTTTATGTTGGAAGGGACCTTAAAGCTCCTGCAGCTCCAACCGCTGCCACACAGGGACGTCTTCCACTGGAGCAGGGTGCTCCAAGCCCCTGTGTCCAACCTGGCCTTGAGCACTGCAGGGATGGGGCAGCCACAGCTGCTCTGGGCACCCTGTGCCGTGGTCTTGCTGCTGCTGTGTGCTGCTGCAGGATGGAGGGGGGCTGGCACCGTGCACTGGGCTCCATGCCCCACAGCCACTGGAGCGACTCCCTGGCATGGCCGGGCTGCTCAGCACCTCAGAGCAGCCGTTTCCCTGTGGGGATTTGCTGACAGCCAACCTCGGAGCCTGCTGCCAGCACCCGCGGCGGAACCGAGGGGACTGCCAAATGGGGCCAGTGCCTTTGGCAGGTGCCGTGACAGAGGTGGTGGGAAGCGGAGGGGTAGGGAGCAGAACCTGCTGTCATCCTTTGTGGAGCTTTCCCTGCTGCCAGAGCCTCATCCGGGAGCTCAGGAGGTGGCTGAGCAGTGCTCAGGGCAGATGTGAGCTGGGAATGGTGCCTCACCCTGGACTTTGGTCCTGTGTCCTTGGTGCCCTGGCACAGCCTGGTGACAGCGGGGGTCAGGCCCCTCCCATCCCCTTCTGCTGGAAATCCCTGGATCCCTCGGCCGGGCTGGGGAAGGATTAGGTTGTCAGCGACAACAGAATTAGGGTGAGAACCCAGGATTCTGGGGGCGCATGTGTCACATGTTCAGTGTCACCTCGGGGCAGCAGCTGCACTTTCAGCTTCCATGTGCTTGTTGTGGCTCATTCCCAATGCTGGGAACTTGCAGCAGGGCAGGGGGCTGTGGGAGCATCGCTCTCCCCTGTGCCTGAGTTGGGAGCAGTGAGGTCGATCCCTGCAGTCCTTTGATGCGCGGCTGAGCCTGGCCCTGCGCAGCCGGTGCCGCTTGGTGCATCGCCGGGCATCTGCGGGCAAAAGAGCTCGAGCCCCGTGTGGGTAAAACTGCTGTCGCCATGGGTCGTGGTGCTGCACGGCCCTGGTTGCCGGCTGTGCCCGGGCAGGGCCGGGTAGGGCTGCGGAGCTCCCGGGTGAGGGATCCCTGCCAGCCATGTGCTGGGATGAACTTGCCCTCTAGTGGTCACAGCCCCGAGCGGCTTTTTGTGCCTCGGGGCCGGTTCCTGCCTCCGGAGGTCGTGTGGAGACCCCGATGCAGCCCCTGACCTAAGCCCGGTGGGTGGGAAGGGGCTGGAATTGGTCTTGAGGCTGCCTTCTCCTGTGGAACAATCGCCTGCTCCCTAAGCAGGCCTGGGCATGCCTGGGGGTGGCCTCCTGCGCCTGGGTCCTGTGTGGGGAGCAGGAGGGTGCCCCAGCACTGCTCTGCTGCCCGGCTGCCAGCCTTGCTGGGGGTCTGCCCAGTGCATGCCGGCCGGCTGGTGGTGACTGGGCACTGTGTGCGCTTCAGCCCATCCTGTGGTGGGCTGGAGGGGGCTCAGCACCCCCTCAGGTCGGAGGCTTGTGCTGATGCCGCTGTGTTCTCTGGCAGGAGCTACGAGGACATGCTGGTGGATGAGGTGGCTCCTGACCGGTACTACTGGGCGCCCCTGGCCCAGCACGAGCGCGGCAGCTTGGCCAGCCTGGACAGCCTGCGGAAGGGAGGCCCCAGCGTGGGGAGCTGGCGCCAGCCGGAGCTGCCGGAGGTGATCGCCATGCTCAGCTTCCGCCTGGACACCGTCAAGTCCAACGCGGCCGCCTACCTGCAGCACCTCTGCTACCGCAACGACAAGGTGAAGACGGAGGTGCGCAAGCTGAAGGGCATTCCTGTGCTCGTGGGGTTGCTGGACCACCCCAAGAAAGAGGTGCACTACGGTGCCTGCGGAGCCCTCAAGAATATCTCCTTCGGCAAGGACCAAGACAATAAGATTGCCATCAAGAACTGCGATGGGGTGCCTGCTCTGGTTCGCCTGTTGCGGAAGGCCCATGATATGGACCTCACGGAGGTCATCACGGGTAATGGCTGAGGGAGGAGAGGAAGGGCTTATCTGTTGGGTGAGGGACCCACAGTGTGAGGCTTTTTAAGCCCTTGTGGTCTGATCACCTCCTGCCTGTGACATTGCAGGAACCCTGTGGAACCTGTCCTCGCATGACTCCATCAAGATGGCCATTGTGGATCATGCACTACATGCTCTGACCGATGAGGTGGTGATTCCCCGTTCAGGTTGGGAGCGGGAACCCAATGAGGACTCCAAACCCCGCCACATCGAGTGGGAGTCGGTGCTCACCAACACTGCTGGCTGCCTTAGGTACGGGAGGGGACTAGCCGCTGCTGCTGGTGTGGGCAGGGGCCATGGTAATGCTCCTTTCTGGCTGGTCCTGGTGGCTTTCTTGTGCTGCCAAGGGGGAGCTGCTCTCCCAGGAGAGCTCCTGGTGATGCAGTCCTTGGATTTGGAGGAGTTTCTCCCATTGAAGGGGAGCTTCAGGAGCTTTTCTCTGTGGGAGCTCTGCTGGGTGCTGGCAGCTCCACATCTGCCCTCAGCTCTCTCTTCCACGCTGCTTCTCTCTTGCCTGCCAGGAACGTGAGCTCGGAGCGGAGCGAGGCCCGTCGGAAGCTGCGGGAGTGTGATGGGCTGGTGGATGCCCTCATCTACATCGTCCAGTCTGAGATCGGCCAGAAGGACTCGGACAGCAAGGTACCAGCACGGGGCACGTGTGGAGCTCTGCCCTTGGAGGCAGCTCCAGCTGCACTCTCTGTTCATGGTGGCTGGAGCTGGGTTCATCCCAGGACAGATGAAGAACGGGTGGGTGGAATCTTCATCAAGGAGGGACTTGGACTGCCAGGACCAGCTTGGGAAAGCCCAGTCCAGGCTCATGCCTTTCCCCAGCCTCCCCTTGAGAAGAGAGAGCCTGTGTGGGGTGTGACTTGGGCACATTGACCAGGAGGTGGCTGGCACTCTGCTCACGGGGGTCTGCTGGTGTCACTCACCCCATAGTGGTATCCCCTGGTTCGGGGCTCCCTGATCTGCCTTGACAAGGCCTTGGCTTGAGTTTTCCTTCAGCCTTTCCCTGGAGCTTCCATGCTCATGGCAGAAAGATTTTGGCCCGGCAGAGTATGAACTCATGCGCACAGACCTGGCCATGCCTGGTGTGGGATGGGAACGTGCTGCAGTGGAGGTGGAGCTGAATCTCCCTCTGGGGCAAGATCAGACCCCCTTGGCCTGGCTCTGGGTTGCAGGCTGTGGTGGGACCCTCAGTCAGGCATGGGATGGGCAGGACTTGGGCACGGGTGCTCCAAGCCAAATCTGGTTTTGTCTGTAGCTGGTGGAGAACTGTGTGTGCCTGCTGAGAAACCTGTCCTACCAAGTCCACCGGGAGATCCCCCATGCTGAGCGCTACCAGGAGACACCCCTGGCCCCTGCCAACAACGCCGGGCCCCACGCTGCGAGCTGCTTTGGTGCCAAGAAGGGCAAAGGTTCGTGTGGTGGCAGCAGCATGGAGGGAGGTGGGATAAAGCCGAATCCACAGTGGAGCTTGAGGGTGGTCTGGGGTCCCTGTGCTCCTGCTTTGGCATCTCTCGTGTGGGGTTAAACTGCAGTTGTCTGGAGGTGCAGTGGTCCCTGCCTCCCCTGGCTTTGGGACCTACTGCTTGGCTTACCCAAAGCATTTGACACAAGCTACTGGTGGGTTTCTGCGGTGGCGGGATGGTGACACAGTGATGGCCACTAACTCCACACCTTCCCTTCTCTCCTGTTTGCCCCTTCCCCGGCCTTTGCTTTCTTGCCAAATGATCTGCCCCATGATGCTGTCGGCACTTCTCTCCTCCTGCCTTCCCTCTCTCCTGTCCTTCTCTCCGCTTCGCCAATAGACGAGTGGTTCTCCAGAGGTGAGTGTGCTCCTGGTTCCACTTCTTCCATGGTTGGATCGATGGGTGCTCGCTCTGGCCTGCTTTGGTTCTGCCCCAGCTACATGCTGGTAGCTTGGCTTCAGCTCACCTCTGGACTTGTCCTTGGAGCAAGTGGCAAAGAGCTGTTGGGCTGAGGTGGGTGGGGAGAAGAGGCGTCTGACTCCTCTGTTTGCCCTTTGAAGGTAAAAAGCTCCCGGAAGACCCTGGTGCCGAAACAGTGGATTTTCCCAAAAGAACAACTCCAGCCAAAGGTATGTTCCTGGGGGTCTGTGGGGGGCTGGGCTCTGCAGGGCTGCTCTTGCACAAGCAGTCCAGGAGAGGGGGTGAGTAGAGCTCACCACTGAAGTGGGCCTCTCCGCTGGGCAGGAGTTTGGTTTGGGGGAGGTGTGTTTCTGGTTGCCCAAGTGCCTGTTAAAACACCAGCTCTGGCACAGACACTGTGAGGATGCTGCTCGTGCTTGGAGGTTAGTGCTGCCTCGAGACAGGCTTCCTGGGAAGGGAGCTACTGCCCTCGAGACAGAGGGTCAGCATGGTGACAGAGCCCCGGAGGGGTAGTGCTCTGTGGTGGTGGTCTCAGACTTCCCAGCACATTTGCTCTCTTCCTGCTCTTCTCCTTTGGGCATGAAGAACAGGCAGGATTTAAAGCCTAAACCCTGCCTTAAAGTGTTCTCCAGCATGACTGTGAGGAAGGGTCATGCCAAGAAGCCCTTGGGGACGAGCCTCTCAGTGTCTTGAGGGCTGTGAATCACAGCCCCTTGCTGGCTGCCCGAGCAGTGGGCATTACTCCAGGGCTTGAATTCAGCTTCTTCTGCCCCAGAGCACCCTGTGGCTCCTGGGAGGACCCTGCTGCTCCCAGGGGTGTGAAGAGTTAAGCTGGAAGACACAAGAAAGCTCAGACAGACCCAATGATGTGAGCAGCTGCAGTGTGCAGTGGTGGCTCCTCAGGCTGACCCAGGCTCTGGGAAGAGTCCGTGCCATCTCTGGTGGAAGCCTGAGGAGCCGCCTGCTCTGTCTTCGGGGGCTGGAGACGCCCCTCACCACAGCTGAGAATAGAGACCAAGGTGGAAACTCCCGCTTGCAACTGTACAGTGCAATCCCGCTGCTGCTTTACACGTCACCTGTGGGCGTGTTTCCATGGAGAAGAGTTCATGCTTGAAGGCCTGATCCCTGCCCGCGTGCTGGGGCAGCGGGAGCTGGAGAGCAGCTGCCTTCGGTCCGAGGGTGAGCTCAACCCAAGCTGCTTCAGCGTGGGGTTGGTGGCCGCTTGCTCCAGGTGCCCCCCCCTTCTTCCTGCTGCACAGCACCTGGCTGCCAGGCTTGCCCCAGCCCGTGCCCTCGCTGGGTACTTCAGCAGGGCCTTTACTGAACCTGAGGTCTCCTCACTGAAGGCAGCAGTGCTGCAGCTCAGCCCAGAGCCCTCCTGAACTGCAGCAGTGCACTGGGGACTCTGTGCGGCAGCATGGCATCCCTCGTCAGGGCTGGGGCTGGGGGGCAGCCTGCTTCCCACCATACCCCGGATCCAGGCTCCAGGAAGCAGGGAGCTTGGAGCAGTGCTCCAAGCCTCCCCTGCCCAGCAGTGCCCCTCTGGAATTAGTCAGATGTGAACAGAGCCCTCGGTGAGTCCTTCCTGTTCTCTGGCAGGCTACGAGCTCCTCTTCCAGCCAGAGGTGGTTCGGATATACATCTCCCTGCTGAAGGAAAGCAAGACCCCGGCCATCCTGGAGGCTTCGGCAGGAGCCATTCAGAACCTGTGTGCTGGCAGCTGGACGGTGAGCGCCTTTGGAGCTGGCCCTGTGCATGTTCATCTGTGCTGTAGGGAAGGAGCTTTGGGGAGCGGGAGCATCACCCGTGGGGTACCAGCAGGGCTGGGAAGGCCTCGGCTCTGCCATTTCAGGCTGTTCACTTGGTACAGGGCTCCCTGCTCAGGAAGGCTCTTTAACAGCACAGTTCGTGTGTGGATCAGGTCTCCCCTGTGCTGTTACGGGCCCTGTGCTCCCTGCTGCTTGTGTGTTCCCAAGGGCTGCCTCTCTGTGTCCCTGCCTGCAGTGGGCTCACTGCCATTCCTTCCACATGCTGGGGACAGGGAATGATGGTCTGGGCTGCTGCACAGATCCTGGACCGGCATTCTCTTGGTGTGGATGGAAGGAAACTGCTTGCCTGGCCTGTTGAGGGGGGGCTTTTGGACAGGAGCGGGACCTTTGCAGACGCACTGTGGGTGAAGCCAGGACCCTCGGTTCCCAAGATGAGGGTGGTGGGAAGGCTCCTGGGGGTGTCCCCAGGAGTGGGGGGGCTGTGTCTGCCCGGTGACCCCATGTGCTGTGCCTCTGCCCCGCAGTACGGGCGCTGCATCCGTGCGGCGCTGCGCCAGGAGAAGGGGCTCTCAGCCATCGCCGACCTCCTGAGCCACGACAGCGAGCGCGTGGTGAAAGCCGCGGCTGGAGCCCTGCGCAACCTGGCCGTGGACCTGCGCAACAAGGAGCTGATAGGTGAGGGCTGCGCAGGGCGGGACATGGGCTCCATCCATCCAGGTCATGCAGGGACGTCCTCCTGAGCTGGGGAAGCGCGTGTGCATGGCATCATTCCAGCGTCTGTCTGCTGCTGCTCTCCAGAGCAGCATGTGCTGAGGGGGACATCACAACTGGGCACTGGTCCTTCTGCAGGGATTGTTCCCATGCAGACCTCTTCCTCTCTTGCTCAAGCCCAGCTCTTTCCCCTCCCCAGGTAAACATGCCATCCCCAACCTAGTGAAGAACCTGCCCGGAGGCCAGCAGACCCCCGCCAAAAACCTCTCTGAGGATGCAGTGGTGTCGATCCTCAACACCATCAATGAAGTAATTGTAGACAACCTTGAGGCTGCCAAGAAGCTGCGGGAAACTCAGGGGATCGAGAAGTTGGTGCTGATCAACAAATCTGGGTAGGCTCTGCTCAAAGGGCAGTGCAAGGGGCAGAGAAGGGCTTCTGCAGCAGCTTCCTCCCAGCCATGGGTATCTCCAAACATCTCTTCCTTCGCCCATTCCTAGGAACCGCTCCGAGCGAGAGGTCCGAGCCGCAGCCCTCGTCTTGCAGACGGTCTGGGGATATAAAGAGCTGCGGAAGCCGCTCGAGAAGGAAGGCTGGAAGAAGTCGGATTTCCAGGTATGGAGGTGCCCTGCTGTGGCTGGGGTAGGAGGTGGGGTCCTGCAGCAGGGTGGAGGCTGTTCCTGGAGCTCAGCAGTACTGGATTTCAGCTCTTACCTTGCTGATGGGATTGACGCCCTTGGAGGTGTCCCCTTTGGCACTCCTCAGCGGGTGGCTGCAGGAAGTCTCTACTGAGGAAGAGCCACTCTGTAGAGCTTTAAGCCTTGTGTCCGACCCAAGGTGCAGATCTGCAGGCAAGAGAGCTTGCAGGACTGCAGGCCAGTGGCAGTGCTGAAGGACAAGGTTCTTGAGGGCTCGGTTTCTTCCCCAAAGCCTGGGGCTGTCCTTGTTTGCCAAGGGCTGGGTGCTGCCCCAGCGCAGCCAGCCGCCTCCACTCGGGCATGGGTGCAGCCCTGGGCGCTGCAGCACCCTCTGGTTGCTTCACCCCTTGCTCAAGGGCTGTGGTAGGGTTCCTGGGCCCGTCCTGATGCTGGGGGCTTGGAGGGATGGGATGTGCGGATCAGGAAGGGATGTCTGGGCCAGGGTGTGAGTGGTCACTTTCTGATGCTCCAGGTGAACCTGAGCAACGCCTCTCGGACCCAGGGAGGCAACTCCTTTGATGACAGCACCTTGCCTCTCATTGACAGGAACCAAAAAACAGGTATGTGCCTTCCCTGCAGTGCCCGTCCCCGCTGTCACCATTCCACTTGGGGGTACGCAGAAGAGTTTGCCTTCATCCCCTCGCTGCTCTTCAGCCCTGGCTTTCTTGGCAGCCACAGCTGCTCACACAAGGTCATCAGTTTAGGCTTTAGATGGCTTCTCAGGGCTAGAAAGGACCTGCGTTCATGTGGATCCTGTAGCGTCCTTAGGTCAACAGTGCTGCGGTTGCAGCTGGGTCTGGGCCCTTCTAGCTGGGGTAGGCAGCGGTTCCTCTGCTGCTTGTGGCTGCAGGGGCTGTGTCTGATCTGCTCTCCCATGCTTGCAGACAAGAAATCCTCCCGGGAGGAGATCCAGATGAGCAACATGGGACCAGGTAGGACTGGGACTGGAATGGTGGGAGCACCTTGCTTCCTTGGTGTGCTGGGAGGGGGCAGAGATCACATCTCCTGGGGGGGTGATGCTGCCTCCCATGGAGGTGGCATGGCTGACTGTCCCCTTTCCTGCTATAGACAACTATTCCACACTCAATGAGCGGGACCACAGCAGGACACTGGACAGATCTGGTGACCTTGGAGATATGGAGCCGGTGAAGGCAGCGCCCTTGATGGTGAGCAGCTCCTCCTGACCGGGGATGTGAGTGGGGCTGGGGGCAGGAGGTGACCAATCGCTGTCCTGGCTGGCAGGAGGAGGCGAGAACTGGGCCCCCCCAACTAACACCCCCCCGCTCCATCGGCCCCACTAACCCGGATTGTCTGCAGCAGGAGGAGGGGCAGGACCCGCAGCCCGAGGGAGAGGAGGTGCAGGAGGATGCTCCCGTGCTCTCCCCCGTGTCGGTATGTCCTGTGGTGTCCTGCCCAATCTGAGCAGGAGTGACGGGTCCCTCTGCTGTGCTCTTGGGGTGCTTTGGCCAGCCCCGTCCTGCTCTGATCGCTGATCCCTGCAGTCACCATCGGGCCCTGATCACACCCCGGCTGCTCCCCAGGCATGCTGACATCTTTCCATTTCTCTCCACAGCAGAAGATCTAGCTGTGACCTCCCCGCCTCCACTCAGTTTGGGTTGATAATATATTATATATATAAATATATATATATATAACTCTTTGTGGTGGAATGGACCGACTTTGACCTTGTCTTATTCCTGGAGTTTCTGCTGGACTGTTGGTGCCAATTCGCCAGCCAAACGCCTGGGCCCAGGGGCAGCCCGGACTCTGCCTCCCCTGGGCCACTGCAACCTCCCGTTCCGGGACGCCTCGACCCGTTACTCTTCCTCCCCGTCCTCCACCACCTCCTTCCTCCAGCGTGAATCCCTCCTGCCCGACTCTGCCGGATCGACCGGCGTGGATGCTGCAAATGAACTCCGGATCTCTGCCTTGACCAGGAACTGCCTTCTCTCCCACACCTTCCCTCTGCTCAGATGCCTGCAGGGATGGAGACTGGGACCTCACGTGCCACCACCTCTTTGTTTTGGTTTTGTTGCCTATAGGATATATTTTTGTGCAGGATCACTCCTCAGCCAGGGCTGTGGGGACAACGGGAGCATCCCTCCCTGGTGGCGGTGGGACCAGGGTGAGGGAGGCTGTGAGGGGAAGGAAAACAGCAATAACTTCTCTTGCTTTGCTCTAAATAAGGCTTGGGGGGCATGGGAAGGGGGGACCTGGCTCTGGTTCCTGCAGAGGGGTCTGCATAGGGCTGCTGGCCCCCACTGTGTGAGGAGGGATCCTTACATGGGGAAGATGGTCGGTGCGAGGGGCCTGGGATGAGCCTCCCTGCACGGGAGGTGGTGGGTCCCTGTGGAAGGAGATGTGGTGGGCTCCTGTGTGCCCGCGGTGAGGAGCAGGCGCCGGCGGGGCTGCCGCTGCCCTGCCTCCTTGTGACTTGTGCCTTTCTTTTGCCACTGTGAAATAGCTCTTGGAATCGTACTGTTGGCTTTGCTGGGGAAGGGGTCCGGGCTCCTGGCAGAGCTGAGCTCTTCCCTTCCCCGCTGGGAGCCTCCACTGGCTGCAGTGGGGCTGGAAGCCCACGTGGGGGGACCCCAGCCCCACTGTCCTCACCGGGGGGGTGCAGGTCTCGTCTCCATCCTCTTTGGGAGGCTGGGCTGCCGCATCCTCCTCCCTCTGTGGTGCCGCCATCCTCGGGGAGCCCTCGGGCTCCCTGCGCAACTGGAAGCCGCTGCAGGAGGCTGCAGCTGGAGCAGGAGCCCCGGAGGAGCCGCTGGGGCCCTGCTCCTGCCTGCACCTGCGGCCCCCCCAGCTCCCGCCCTGGTGCCCCCTGCCCGGCTCCGGCCCCCCCTCAGCTCCTTCGGTTTGTGCTGGGGTTTAACTCTTCCTTTGACGATGGGAAACACTAATTCCTTTTTTTAATGTTTAATTCCAAATGAACCAAAAAGCAGCGCCCCCGCGCGGGGGGGCGGGGCCGGGGCTGCCCCTCCCCCCGCACCCTCTTGTAACGCTTTTCAAACAAGATGATTTTTTATATAAATAAAGTTTTTAAGGAGTGTCGGTGCCCCCGCGGTGTGGATACCGCCCCCCCCCCGGGCTGGGGGCAGCCTCCAGCAGCCGCGCTCAGGGCACCTGCGGAGCAGGGCTGGGGATGTGCTCGTCCCTCCCCAGGGATCTCGGAGCCAGGCTCAGCCAGCACAGTCCCTGCGGGTTCCTCCTCTGTGTGTACGCGTGGAAGGAAGCACAAGCCCTGAGCCTCTCTGGCTGTGTGTTTCTGGAGCGGTTTCTGCTCCTGCCTCCAGCCAGGTTGGCTCCGAAGCAGTGTTGCTGTTGGGCGGGTTCTGCTGGGGCACGGGGCAGCTCTTTGGAGCAGGACCGGGCCCCATGTGGTGCCACTTCCCTGTGCTGTGCCATGCAGCCGGGGCTGGAGCTGCTCCCCAGGCAGGCTGGGGGCTGTGTGACCCCTGGGTGCTGGCACCCCAGTGCACCCACGGGCAGGGGAGCGCTGATGGGTGCACATGGCTGGGGGGGCTCCAGCCCTCCCGCCTTGCGCTGTGCCCTTGTCCCTAAAGCCACCAGTGAGCCGAGCAAAGGCAGAGCCAAGTGTTTTATTGCTTCAGGTCAAGGGGACAGAGCCGAGGATTTGTGGCTGGGCAGGGACAATGCCAGGAACGTCCTGGAGGGGGTGATGACAAGAAACGATGCTTGGGATGTCTGGCTTGGCAAAGACGAGGCGGGGGACTTGGGCTCAGCAGGACCCAAGCAGGGGGGTGATGGCTGGAAGAAAGCAAGTGACATTTGTGCCAGCAGGGACAATGCCAGGGCCCCCCAGGACGGGCGGCTGTGCGCCGGGGGTCAGAGGAAGAGCTTGTCGTGGCAAGCCTGGCAGTACATCTTGCTGCCACGCTCGCGGACGGTGCCCTTGTGCAGCGGGCGCAGGCAGTAGGTGCAGGTGAAGTGCTCGGGGTGGTACTTGCGCCCCGCGGCTGTGACGCAGCGGCCGGTGACGGGGCGGCCGCAGCCGTGGCAGATGCTGCCCTGGCGCTGGTGGAAGTGCTGCTCGCAGTAGGGCCGACCCTCCAGCTCGAAGAAGGAGCCGCTGCTGAAGCCGCTCAGGCAGTCCTGCGGGAACGGGATGGGGGCAGCTGGCGCGGCTGTGGGGACGCGCTTGCCCCGGCGGCCTCCCCCGGCCCTCCCCGCACTCACCGTGCACACGAAGCACTCGGGGTGCCAGACCCCCTCCAGGGCTGACAGGTAACTGCCCGTCACCGGGCGCTCGCAGCCCTGGCACTTGGGGGCAAACATGGCCAGGAAGTCCTGGCGGCAGTATGGCTTCCCGCCCCGCACCAGGAAACCTGTGGGGGGTACGGGGGGTCACGGCCATGGGGGTGCTCAGGGTAGGAGGCAAGGGAAGGGCCGGGGAGGAGGTTGGATGGGGCCGGGGGTTACCCAGAGCGGGGCAGAACCCCCCAGCCTGTCCCCTGGGATGTACCATCATCTCCAAACACCTTCCCGCAGTTGGCGCAGAAGAAGTGCTCGGGGTGCCAGGTCTGGTCCAGCGCCGTGAGGACCTTCTGCAGGAGGAGGCAGGGTGAGGCAGGGGGCGGGCGTTGGGGGGGGAGGGGGCTGGAGGAGTCTCACCTCGCGGATGGGGCCGGCACAGTAGGCGCAGCAGGGCGCGAAGGCCTGGTGATAGTCATCCTCGCAGTAGGGCTGCCCATCCCGCTCGAAGAAGGGCTGGGCACCGAGCTCCTGCCCGCAGCGGGCGCAAGTGAAGTGCTCGGGGTGCCAGGTCCTGCCCAGCGCTGTCAGCACCTGCGGGGAGGCGGGAGGCACTGAAAGCAGCTGCGGGGACCCCATGAGCTGTGGGGAGATGGATGGGGGTGCAGCAGGGATGGTTGCACAGGATGAAGAGAGGCAATGGATGGATGAAGGTGCAGGGTGGACAGAGGTAATGGATGGATAGAGGCAATGGATGGATGGAGGCACAAGGTGGACAGAGGTAATGGATGGATAGAGGCAATGGATGGATGAAGGTGCAGGGTGGACAGAGGTAATGGATGGATAGAGGCAATGGATGGATGAAGGTGCAGGGGGGACAGAGGTAATGGATGGATAGAGGCGATGGATGGATGAAGGTGCAGGGGGGACAGAGGTAATGGATGGATAGAGGTAATGGATGGATGGAGGCGCAAGGTGGACGGAGGTAATGGATGGATGGAGGTGATGGATGGATGGAGGCACAAGGTGGACAGAGGTAATGGATGGATAGAGGCAATGGATGGATGGAGGCACAAGGTGGACAGAGGTAATGGATGGATAGAGGCAATGGATGGATGGAGGCGCAGGGTGGACAGAGATAATGGATGGACAGAGGCAATCAATAGCTGGAGGCACAGGGTGGATGGAGGCAATGGATGGATGGAGGCACAGGGTGGATGGAAGCAGTGGATGGAGAAGGCACAGGATGCATGGAGGCGATGGATGGAGAAGGCACAGGATGGATGGAGGTGCAGGGTGGATGGAGGCAATGGATGAATGGAGATAATGGATGGAGAAGGCACAGGATGCATGTAGGTGCTGGATGGAGGCGCAGGGTGGATGGAGGCAATGGGTGGATGGAGTCGATGAGTGGATGGAGGCAATGGATGGAGTTGATGGCTGGATGGAAGCAATGGCTGGAGGTGATGGATGCATGGAGGTGTTGGATGGAGGTCAGGGTCTCACCTTGCCAGCAATGGGCTTGTGACAGGCGGTGCAGACACTGGTGGGGGTCGCCGTGATGCCCAGCTCCTGCAGGTCCCGGGTGAGGCTGCCCAGCATGTTGTCCAGAGAGGGCTTGGGCTCAGTCTCCTCTGGCTCCTGGGTTCCCTGCGCCCCTGCTGCAGACTGCTAGGCAGGAGGATGGCGAGAGCTGCTTAAAGGCCAGTAACTAACCCCTTTCCCCCGGGGTTGGGGCTCACCTTGCTCTGCATGTGGCCCAGGTCAGCCAGGAGCTTGTCCAGCTGCTGAGCCGCTGCCGTGGGTGGGGAAGATGGGAACAGCGGCTGCGGGACTGGGACGGGGCTGCTGGGCACAGTGAGGGATGCTGCAGCTTCCACCCCAAAGATGGAGGGGGCAGGGGCTGAGAGCTGTGCACAGGGGATCTCTCTGGGGCCATGCGGCAGGGAGGGGGCTGCTGGAAGCCAAGCCATTGCCCCAGCAGTGCTGCAGGAATGCGGGGTACACCCCCTGCCCCAGCTCATGGAAGGAATTGTTTCGGGGGCACACGCAGGTGCCCCTGTAGGAGGCATCCAGCGATGGAAAGGGAAGCCCCAACTGGCTTTGCCTTTCCAAGGCCTGCTTTACCTGTACACCGTGTCCACAGCCTCTGTGGGAGGCCGAGCCCGAGGCGGCTGCACCTGGAAGGACGAACCCTTGGAGCCTGCAGGATGCTCCTGGAGCACCACCCGTGTCACGAGCTGAGCGCGGCCTCAGCCGCCAGCCCCAGCTGGGGGGGTTACCTCCAGGCGTGCGGGGGGAGGCACGTGGGCGCTCGGCGCCTGCAGCCCTTGGGCCTCACGGGAGCTTTGCTCCAGCTCCTCCAGCAGCGCATCTGTGCGGGGAGAGCGGGGTCAGCACCGGCTGCTGCTGCCCGCTGCACGCTCGGAGCAGCTCCTGATCCCTCAGAGCAAAAGCAGCATCGCAGCAGCTTCTGCCAGCGTGGGGCTCGAGGGTCTGTGGGGGCCCTGAGCACTCACACCCAGGCCCCCATTCGCAATGGGAACCGTTGGCAGCAGGGTCCTGCTTCCCCCCACACCCGCACACCATCTCTGTCTTACAACGAAGCATCCCCAGCCCCGCACGGGAGAGCCCAACCTCAGTGTTTCCTGCGTGCTGCAGCACTGCTTCCTGCGCGGAGGGCGAAGCACTTGCTCAGTCTGCTTTCACTTCGCCGCTGCCCCTCAGCATCCCACTGCCCTCACACAGGGACACGGGGGTGATGCCCCCACTGTGCGGCTGCTTCCCTGCCCGCATCTCCCCAGGGATGGCTCCCAGCGCCCCGGACACTGTGCTGCGCCCTGGTGCTGCCCCGCTGCGGTGCAGCCAGGCTCGCAGTGCTGCCACAGCCCATTTCCTGTTTTCAAGTGCTCTCCGTTGCTGGCCAAGCGCTCACTTGGTAGCCTGGGCCCTGTCTATCCCCTTGGATGGGGGCACAGTGGGAAGGGCAGCTCGGTTGCTGCCCGCTTGGCAGTATCCCCACTTCACCCCAAGGCAGCGGAAGGACAAAGCTACCCCGAGCTGCCAAAGGCGCAACCCCTCACCAAGTGCTGCGCTGCTCCGGCGGGACCTGGCTTACCCAAATCCTCCATCCTGCCCCGGTGAGGGGTCGGTGCCGGGAGCTGCCTCCGGGGCTGCGCGCGGCTTCGGTTCCACTCCCGGGCTCCCACCCCTGGGCTGGAGTTTGCCGCTCAGGGTTCTTCCGCTGTGGGTTGTGCGCTCTGCACCACGTGTGACCATGGCAGAGGCTGGCGCAGGGGGAACTGAGGGTGCTGGAAGGAGGAACCCAGGCAGCAGGTTGCCCAGGGAGCTCCTGACCTGTGCAAGCATCCAAGCTCCTTGGGGTTCTCAGCTGGAAGCCAGAGCGTGTGTCCTGCAGAGCCAGGCCCTTCCCAGAAGCCACCAGCCACGTGTGACGAGGAACGGGGCTGGAAATGCCTTTGTGGTGTGATGGAGCCTGCAGCGCTGGTATCTTCAACACGGCCTTGTCCTCTGGGAGGATTCTTTTGGAGCTTCATCTTGGATTCGGAAGGAGATGCTGGTAAGGTCCTTTCCAACCCAACACATTGCATGGCACTGCAGTTTCCTGCTCATTACAGATCTCTGTGTCGCCTGGAGCCGGTGAGGCCTCGGCTCCCTGCAGCACTGTGGGCAGAGGGGCACGGCCACAGCAGCTCCTCTGTTCCCTGCGTTCATGCTTTGGGCCATGCACTTTCCCTGGTGGCACCACGCGGCGGGCACAGCCCTGCGGCACCAGGACACAGTGCTCAGCATGTGCCCAGAGCCAGAAGCGGCTGGAGCCACCATCTCTGCGGTGCATTGAGGCGTTCACCCACCACTGGGGCTCCTCTGCTCCTCCCAAGCCAGAGGCTGCAGGCACAGGGCTCCGCCGGGCGGCAAAGGGACACAGCAATGCCCCAGCTACTAAGGAGGAGAAAAATGGCTGCTACAGCTGAACCCAGGACACCCACACGGCCATTCCAGGCAATGAACCCACGAGCACCTCCTGTATGGAGCCAGGCTGAGAACACTGGGGCTGTTCAGCCCAGAGAAGAGAAGCTGCGTGGAGACCTCAGAGCAGCTCCAGTGTCTGAAGGGGACTACAGGGATGCTGGAGAGGGGCTCTTCATCAGGGACTGTAGTGATAGGACAAGGGGTGATGGGTTCAGACTGAAACATCACTGAGGGGAAGCTCAGGTTAGATTATGGCAGAAGCTCTTCCCTGTGAGGGTGCTGAGGCGCTGGCACAGGGTGCCCAGAGAAGCTGTGGCTGCCTCATCCCTGCAGTGCTCAAGGCCCGGTTGGACACAGGGCTTGGAGCACCCTGCTCCAGTGGAAGGGGTCCCTGCCCATGGCAGGGGTTGGAGCTGGAGGAGCTTTGAGGTCCCTTCAACCCAAACCAGTGTGGGATTCTGTGAATGTGTGTCTTGAGGCAGGAGCAATGCCGGTACATCGCTGCTGGTGTTGCACAGGAGGCAGGTTCAGGTGCTTGCCCCCAAAACACAGGCAGAGGTCCCCACAGGTTATTCAGGACCATTTGGGAAGACAGACCCACAGCTCCTGCGTTACCCATTGCTCCTGGTGCCTCCAGCAGTGCCCAGTTACGCTGAGGATGAGCCAATGATATTTAGGGTTTGGGTTTTCAGCTCACCACTAACCTGTGTGCATGGCTAAAGAATGAACAGACGCTGCACAGGCCAAGCTGCCATGGCCTTGGCTGCCCCTTCGCACACGCTGCTGACCGCTCTTCCCCATCAGGGTGTAACAGGGTTGAATTAAGCCCCTTTGTGCAGAGTTGGACACCGAGGTTCGCTCTGTTCCTGACGCTCCATGAACGGTGACAGCTGTTTTGTGATCTGCTCACAGTGGGGACACCCAGCAGGGACTGCCTCAGGAAAACCACACGGGCTGCTGAGCTGAGCCCCACCATGTGTTTCAGGACAAGCAGCAGAGACCTCCCCCAGAGCCCCGCTGAGGCACTGCTCCATCACTCCTTATGGCTGCTGCTGGGAGAGGATCGCTGTGTCAGGCCTTCCCTTCCTGCAAAGAGCAGGATCTCCCTGTCTGCGGGAAGCTTCAGGCTGGTTTCGGACTTGTCAGTGATTTCCAATCCCCCGGTGACGGGTGAGCCCCCGAGCGGGCCATGGTCAAAACAACCACCTGGAGCCGTAACTTCGTAGTCTAAGATTTCCCATTGTAAGGCACAAGCGGCTGAGCCTGCTCGGAGCTGTGCTTCTGTGCACTGCTGTATCTGGTGCACTCCAACAGGTGACTCCGTGCCTTGCCTGCAAAGGTGAAATGAACCACGACAGAGACTTTGGAACAACTTCCCCAGCAAGACTCCAGTTTGAAACAAAATTGATGTTATTTTAGAGTAAATGCAAAGCCATTCCATAGCAGAAAGTGTGGCTCAGCTGCAGCAGCAGTCAGCTGGGAAAGTGATGCCAGGCTGTCTTCCAGCTAGACAAGTCCTCAGGGAGAGAAAGAATGTTTTCAGCCACTTCCGATAGGAGCAGCAGATGTTACCTAAATTCTGGCTGAGATTTTCTTCTTGACAAGAGAGAGGAACAGTTCAACTGAAAGAAAACTGAGAGATCGGCACTGGACTGACACCAGGAGCCAGCCCAAGCGTCTGTGCGCTGACCGTGAGCCTCAAACCACTCAGGTAACCAACTCCGGAGGTGCAGACGTGGCCTTTGAAACCCGCTGCAGCTCCTGCCGGAGGCTGGGCCAGGAAGGCACAGAAGGAATGGATCCCTGGGGCAGTGTCTCAGACTTCCCTGGTTCTGTGGCTTTCCCGTTCAGATGCGCTCCCACTGCCCACGGCCCTGCGCTGCCAAGAGGAATCGGACTGTCTGTGGTCCTGCACAGTGAGAAGTTCATTGGAGCACTCCCTGGAGCTGAGGAGCCGTGACTTGGACATGCTTTTGTTTTCTAGTCAGACATCAACAATGAAGCTGAGGACTCAAGACTCAGAAGCGGGAGGAAATGAAAGGCAGAGAAGTCACTGCAGCGATGGGTGTCAGTTTACAAAACAGGATTTACCTGCTTCCAGGCTCTCTGGATTCCCCCTCATTTCGCTGTCTGTGGAGAGGGGATGAAGACACCTCCTTGTGCAGTGCTGGTGGGGCACCTTCCCCGAAGGGCACTGCACAACTCTGGGACAAGCAGTGCAGGTGGCAGAAGGCTGAGGCTGAGCTTTCCCCTCCCGGCCCCGCTGTGGGGAGCTCAGAGGCACCACTCCCACCTCGGGAAGCACAGTGGGGCCTTCGCTGGCTCTTGGCCGCTGTCACCCCTGCATCAATGGCTGCTCACACCTCAGGCCACGCCAGGTCACTTTCCTCGAGGACAACGGCCCGAGGCCTGGCACTGTCCAGCCAAGCAGCCTTTACCAGCGCAGGAACTTCCCTCTGGAGTTCCACTTGCCCTCGGACCATGCAGCTCTGACGGTCCATGGCACACAGGGCTGCGGCCGCTCACCGGTGAGCCCTCTGGCCGGATGAGCGCAGGCGCTGCGGTGCTGGGTTCTGGGGTGCAGGGTCCTGCTCCCAACCCACCTTCTCCCTCGCCACTGCTGCGTCTGTGCTACCCCGTGTGCAGGTTGAGACAGGACCAAAAGTGTCCTCGGGGAGCAGGTATTGTCTCTTAATGTCCTTTGGCACAGCGTGTGCGGGGGTCCTGTTGTGCCTTCTTGAACAGCTTATCCAGGATAGGATGCAAGGGCAAGGAGAGCTCTCCTGTTTCAAGAGGTCTTTTGATCCAGATACCAATCAATGGCACTCCCTACTGACCCCTGGAACGGAATTCCATGAAATCCAACCAGTTTAGCCAATCTTTTCAAGAAAGCAAAGACAGGGAAAGGTGGATTTTCTGATGTGGAAGTTTCACCCTCTTGTTCTGCTCTAAAACGGGAGGTAAGATCAGCCAAATCGTCCTCTCCAGGGGAATCACAGCAACAACCGTCACCCCAGAGAGCAGCACCCAGGTGAGTCACACCCCGCTGCTGTGAGGGGACAGCTGTAGGGTGGCAGCGGCTGTTCTGAGACCAGCGGCAGGGGCATAATTCCACTGGAGGTGACTGCTTCATCTGCTGGCAAGGACAGCTCTTGGGATCAAGAGGACAGCCCCATCCCAACCACGTCTGGGCTGTGCCAGAGCTCACCACAGGCTCTGCAGTCCTGGGAGGCCTCTCTGCGCCTGAGGCAGCCTCAGCGTTCAGGCGGGTTGGAGGACCCGTGCACCGCGTGCAGTGACCTGGGTCCGCACTCTGTTTTCTCAGGCCTGGAACCCCGGTGACCGCTGCACACACCAGGCACACCAGGCGCATGGAGCAGCCTCCTCCTTACATTACCCACAGAAGGTGCAGGAGGTACACTCCTGCCTGCAAGGACTGGTCGTTAACGTACAGGTAATGTTTGCTGTGTCCTTCCTCCCATCACTACACATTGTGAGGGAAAAGGTCTTCACCTGGGCCGATCTTTTTGACCCGTGGATGTGATTTTTAGTGTTACAATGAGGACAGTTCACTTCAGACACCTTAAACGTCAGTTCCCTTGCCGGGGTAGGGAACCCAGCGGTCACTTTGCCAAGTGTTCAGTAACTCCTCCTTTAGCACAATCAACGGTGACTGTTCTGTTGTTCCTTCAAACACAACTAAGCTCCAGTTGAGCCCTTGAGTTCTCCACTGTTTCAGGAGGGTCACTTCGGCCCAAGGCCCAGTGCAGGACCGGTGTGACTGTGACTCCCGCTGCCGTGCTCAGCACAGCACTGAACAGGGTCCAGCTTTACCGAAGCAGCTGCCGGGCGCTGTGGCGCTGTCAGCCCGGGCTGCGCTCCAGCGGGCAGCGCGGCTCCAGAGGCGCTGAGAGCAGGCCCCGAGGCGGGGCCACTGCCGGGAACCCGCGGGCTCCGCTCCGCCCGGGCCGAGGCACAGCTCCCGCCGCACCCTGCGGCCGCTTCCGGCTCACCGGCGAGAACTACAGCTCCGGGCAGGCAGAGCGCATGCGCCGAGGGTCCAAAGGAAGTGGGCGGAGCAAGCCCCTCAAGCACCACCCCCTCTGCGCGGCCGCCATTTTGTCACCGACTTTCACCGCCGCCCGACGGGGCGGTTTTTTTTCTTAAAGGAGCAGCGGCAGCGCAAAACCGCCCCGCGCAGGGCGCGCCCCGACCGGCACCGGCGGCAGCCCCGCGACACGGAGCGGAGGCGCCAAGCGGGGGGGCAAGCGGCATTCGCCGCCGGGCCTCGCCCGCAGGGCCAGGGGACCCCGGGGCAGCCAGAGGGGAGCAGGCAGCGGCGGCGGTAGGGAGCGCGGCGGTGCCGAGGGCCGGACGGCGGCCGACGGCGGCCGGTGGATCGGGATACGGAGCGGCGGCCGCAGGGGCCGCGCTCGGGTGGGCGCCGCGGCCGGGCCAGCCCGGGGGGGGGGCTGTGGGGGGGAGCGGGAGCGCGAGCGCGGCGGCCCAGCGGCGCCTGCGCGGGGTGGTGCGCGCGCGGGGAGCGGAGCGCTGATTGGCCGGGCCGCAGCGGGGCGGGCGGGCCCCGCAGCAGCCGGGCCGCGCATTGGGTGGCCGGTGCGCGAGCGGCGGAGAAAGGCGGGAGGAGCGCGGGCAGGGGGGGGGAGGCGGGGCCATCCCTCGCCTCCCGCCCGCGGATTGGCTGGCGCGGGGTGTGGGAGGGTCGCCTCGCGGCACCGCGTGAAGGTGGGCGGTGGGCGCTGATTGGGAGCGGCTGAGGCGCGGGGGGGGCGGGGTCAGAGCGCAGCAGCCGCCGCCGCGGCCCCGCCGGTCACCGCCCCGATGCCGGCGGGCGCCGAGCAGCCGCGGGGCGCCGAGCAGCGCCCGTCCGCGCAGGGCCCGCCGCCCGCCCCCGAGAAGCCGCCTTCTTCGGGCCGCCGCCGCGCGCCGCCGCCCGCCGCCGAGCAGGGGGAGGAGTCCGGCGGCAGCCGGGTGTTGCGGGGCGGCCGGGAGCGGGGCCGGGCAGCCGCCGCCGCTTCTGCCCCTGGGGGGGCCGCTGCTGCTTCCCGCCGCCGTAAGGCCGAGTATCCCCGGCGCCGGCGGAGCAGTCCTGGGGCCCGGCCCCCCTCCGAGCAGCCCGCCGCTGAGACGCCGCCCTCGGCCAAGAAGTCCTCCCGGGCTGGGTGAGTTCCCTACGGCACCGGAGCCGGGGGATGGGGGTAGGGGCTGGTGGGCTGTCTTGACCCCGTCCCGCTCGAGTGGCGCCTGGAGCCCGCCCTGAGCCGCGGGGTGCCCCGCGCCTCCGCCTCTTTGTTCCTGGCTGGCCCTGCCGGTCCCGAGCACTGCGGCCCTTGTCCGTCCTGCCTGTTGCCGCAGGCGGGCCCTCGGCTGTGAGCGGGCCCGTGAGTGCCGGCTGCCCTAGTGCCCGGGTGCTCCCCGGCCCCGGCTCATTTCGGCTCTGCAGCCAGGTGAAAGCTTGGTGAAGGAGGTGGTGGGATGTGCTTCCGGAGAGGTGATGCCAGCACCTCTCTGCTGCCTTACATCGGGAGTGGGAAATCCTCTACGTGCGCACTTGGAGCGCTTGGAGCTGATGTGCCTTGTTCTCATGACAGAGTCCCTGTGCTTTAGAAACAGCAGTTACGGGGAAGACTGGGCTTCTGCTGATGTGTTATTATAGTTCACCCAACCTTCTGAGTGAAATAATCCCTGTTGGTGTGGGGGGCTCAGACCAGCAATGCAAGAACAAGGCAGTGGGTCTGTCCAGAGCTGGGAATTAGGGTCATTGTGTTCATCATTTGGTTTCTGCTGCCGTGCTGTGGAAGCTGTCTCTTATTCTTGCTTTTGTGCTCTTTCAGGTGCACGGATAAAGCAGCTGGTAAAGGTAAGAGCTGAATTACTGCTACTGTTGTATTCCACTCGGAAGGTCAGGGCTTTCCCATGGAGGTAGCCAAACATCTGTTGGATCTTCCTTTTAAAGCCTGGTTTGTTGCTTGATGGCTTGCAGCTTCTTTCCAAGGTCTCTCTCAAGACTGTGGGTCTGGGATAAGCTGTTGGTGCTGTTTGCACGTGCCCAACGTGCAAAACCTCACTGTTCCACGTAAGCACTGGGGTATTGCTCCATCAGCAGAAGGTGGAACCATGCTGCACCGAGTGTGACCACTCTTGTTCCACAGTGGCCTTGTGTCGCTGGCAGACCCTGGGCCTGCATCTGTTCTGCTGCTGTCACAAACAGCTGTGGGGCCTTGAGAGATGTGGAAATAAGAATGTTCAAGTATTTACACTTGTACTTTTCCTGCTTTAGTGGATGGTGAATTTTTTATGCTTGTCTTCGTGGGATGAAAGAAAAGTTTTGAAGGGGGCAGGGCAGCTTAATGGGTCTAATCAATAAAGTCCCAACTGTGGGGAGCTGCCACCAGGAGCGGAACTTCTGTTCTTCCAGTGTGAGCTATGAACTCTGCATCGATCGAACAGCTTCTTGTACAAAAAGAAAAATGGAGGGTTTTGCTCCTCACCCAGTGATGGCTTCTGGAACAGTTCCAAGTAAAGGGCTCTGTGTGGTGTTGGTTTTGATCTGGCCCTAGGGAATGGTCACAGAAATGGTGAAGAGTGAAGGCTGTGCACCTATGCAAATGAATCCACCTTTCTGCTGAAGCGGTTTGATTCTTGTTTGCAGGCATTTGTATCTTGCAGGCTGCCTTTATTCTTGTAATCCTGTAACTCTTTAGCTTTATTCCTACAAATCTATAGCTTGCTTCCATTCGGGTGTCAAATGTATCGCAGTTGTAGCTGGCAAAGTGTATGTTTGCAGACCACAGCAGAATTAACCAGTGTGGTTTTAGCAGGCACCCATTTGTGTGCGTTTACCTCTTGCTGCATGAAAGGTGGGCAGAGTATTGTAAGAGCTTGAGCCTTTTAGGTTAAAGCAAAGTTGTTGAAACGTGGAAAGGTGTGGGGTTGTCACCTAATACATGCCTAGTGTTAACATTGTGTTTTAATGGGAATTCTCAGTGTTTTGGATATCCTTATGCTAAAATGTTTATGTGGTGTTGGTGGTGGCAAACGGGCAGAATAGTCCCATATTTAGCCCCATATTTAGACCAGTTCCTTGGGATGTGCTTGGAAGTGGCAAATATCAGTCTGAAATTTTCCAGGTTTGGTGCTGCTCTGCACTCAAGCGATTGTAGACTTCAGCTTTGGGCTCTGAGAGATTCGGCTGCCCCTGAGTGTGAGAGTGGAGAAAGTATTGGTTAAGTCTCTTGTGGTCTTTTTTTTTATGATGAGGCCTGCAGCCAGAATGGATGGCACGAATGTTTGTGTGGAAGTTGGCATGGAGAAGTGAGGACTACTTTTGTCGTAGAATCACAGCGTGCTTTGGGCTGGAAGGGACCTTAAAGCTCATTCAGTCCCAACCGCATGCCACGGGCAGGGACACGTTCCACTAGAGCAGCTTGCTGCAAGCCCTGTCTAACCTGGCCTTGAACACTGCCGGGGATGGGGCATTTACCACCTTTCCAGGCTACCTGGTTTCACCACGCTCGTTATGAAAAATTTCTTCTTTGTATCTAGTTTGATTCTCCCCTCTGGCAGGTTAAAGCCATTCCCCTTGGCCTGTCCCTACAGGCCCTTGTCCAAAGCCCCTCTCCAGGTTTCCTGGAGCCCCTTTAGGCACTGGAGCTGCTCCAAGGCCTCCCCTTAAGGAGCCTTCTCTTCTCCAGGCTGCCCCAGCCCAGCTCTCTCAGCCTGGCTCCAGAGCAGAGCTGCTCCAGCCCTCGCAGCAGCTCCATGGCCTCCTCTGGACTCGCTTCAGCAGCTCCACATCTCTCTTGTGCTGCTGCCCCATGGCTGGGTGAGGACTGCAGGGGGGCATCCCCAGAGCACAGCAGAGGGGCAGAATCCGTTCCCTGGCTTGCTGTAGCCCAAAGGAAATGTGCCCTGGTGCTTTTTTGTTGTTTTTCAGTCTTTCAAAGGGCAGAAGTGGGAACGCTGTGGGTCTGTGCCCAGCTCTGCACTGGGTGGAGTTCTTGCTGCACCTTGTACTTATTGGGGAAGACCCAGAAAGCAGCTGAATAAAGAGTCATCCTTGGACCGGTCCTCAGGCAGGAGAGGAGCTCCCCTCCCCCTCCCTCCTTTTTGGCCTTCAGCATAAAATGTTTGAAGAAGCCTAATGAGGTGTAGGCAAGCTGCAGTCTCTGTGTGTGGCAGGGCTTTGTAGCTGGGAGCCCTCTCGTTCTAGAGGGTAAAATACCCTTGAACATTTCACCCCAGACTGGAGCTGCCTTGAAGAAATCCAGTGAAACTGTTGAGTGGTTCTGGTGAAGGCTTGGAATTTGTTGCTGGTGTTTGCTGGCATGAGTACTGTTGTTCTCTGCTGCAAAATACTACAGTTTAGAACATGAAATTGGCATGAGCTCCGCCATAGCTGTTAGCCTCTGTACGCAAGGCACATGGCATGTGGAACGAGGTGACATATCCTGTGGATCTATCCAACGAATGACAAAGTAGCTGCACCAGAGTTCATTCAGTAAGTTATGTTGTCTTATGCTTGGGGATACATTTTGAAGTAGTTGTTGGGAAAGAAAGCTTAGAGGTCTTGGGTGCCTTCGATCATAACTGAGATGCTGTAACAGTGGAAGTGTCTTGCCAAGTTTTATGTTCTTCTGCATAGTGCCATGGGATCAGAGTGCTTTTCTGCTCATCTACTTGGGAGCCCAGGCACAAAGGTATGGCTGTGCAGGTCTGATACGAAGACTACAGGGAGGTTAAAGTCAAAGGTGTATGTCGTGTCAGAGTTGGTGCATGCTTGTGACCGGGCTGGTGTGCATGAGGGCAGTTGCAAAGTCAGCTCTACCGGTTGTATTTCCCATCTCATCTGCTTAGTCACGCAATTGCTCTATCTCCTGGTGTGTTTCTGTAGCAATAGTAGTTCCATAAGTAGAACATTTAATCTCAGTTCGTAAATGAATTCATGCAGCTGGAGCCAGACTGTGCAGTGTCATTCACGTTCAACTTCCCACAATGCTGTATGTTCTTGTGGAAAGAGTTTTCATTTTAGTTAGCCCTAATTATTGGAATATAGATTTAATAAACACAGTTCATGTCCTTCCATCGCTGCCTTGAAAATTCAGTGCTTACTGTGGCTCTTAAAATCATGTTGCAACCAAACAAAACCTGCTTCTCTGATTCAGTTTGACACCAAACCAGTTTCTGACTATCCACCTTTTTGTAAGGTTTTTATCTGCTGTTTGGGAGCCACTTTGAAGAGTTTGCTTGAAATCTTTCAGTTGGTTACAGTTCAAACCAGGTTGTGTGGTGGTTCTGCAGGAAGCGGTGGAGTAGTGGCTGGATACCTGAAGCCTGGATTTACTTACCGCTGTTACCGAGGTGGAGTGCCATGTGCCTGGAGTCACCTGCTTGGGAGTCCATTCCCAGCTCAAGGGGTTCTGCCCAGCAGTGTGGGTTGGAGGGCGATGCAGCAGTGCTGACATGCTGCTGCAGCGTATGGTTGTAGAAGCCTTGTGTTGGAAATACAGTTGGGTGGAATACTTGTGTTGGATGCTCACGTGTGGAGAACTGTCTTGGGGGTTTGTTCTGTGATTTCTTCCCCAGTCTTTTCCATGTGAGGCCACTGTAATATGCTGTGTGGGTGGCTGGCATATCGGCCACCCTCCCATCACGGTGGATTTCCAGCTGTGGTTTGGAGGCCCAGGGAAGGTCAGAGCCGTTTCATCAAGGGCTGTGCAGGGGGATGAGTGGGGAATATAAGTTTGCTCTGTAGAGGTCCACTTGTAACTGCCAGAGAAATGGTACGATTCCCCAAGTTAAAAGAAGGCTCTGGTTGTGTCGCACAGGTAACTCATGTTACACCTCGTTGTTTGTATTCTTCAAGCTTTCTGCTGCTTTGCCTTAAGACTTTGTCAGTGTTTTGAGAGAAATGTTGTTACTTAAAACCAAACCTCATAAAAATAGGTGAATTTAAATAACTCAGATTGCCCAAACCTCCTTTGACTCCTACAGGGATTTTCCTGACTCCCATATGTACAATTTCACAGCTCTTTGGTGGGGGGGAGCCGTTTGGATAGAGGTTTTCACTAGGATTTTTCTTCCTGAGCTTCATTTTTGTCTGTGCTGTTATGGAAGTATGTGTTCAGTGCCCGATCTGTTGTATAGTTACTATGTTAAAACTCACAGTCAGAGATGTCTATGTTGTCGTGAGTTTTGGTTTTCACAGTAGTTGTTTTGTAGCTTAATAATTCACAGTTGATTTTCCTTTTACTTAACTGTACATAGGTATTTTGTGAAGGTGTCTACCAAGGACAGCAGCTGCTGGCTTTGCACAATGGCATCTGTACCAGTGTTCCTTCTGCATGCCCTTCCTGCAGGGGCTCCTGCTTACATTTCCCAAAGCCCAGAGCGACATCCCCCCTGCATCTGCAGGGGATGAGGGGAGCAGGGGTGGGAGAGTGGTGGCAGACACAGCAGGATCCTGTAATGAAGGAAGTCCTACTGCTTCTTCAGGAAGTAAATGCAGTTGGTTTGGACTTTCTCTTTCTGCTCCGTGCAGTGAGTAATTGATATGGGCCTGCGACTTACGCTCTTTCAGTGTTAGGGAAGAAGGCTGGGGAGCTGCTGGCTGTGGGATATGTGGATATACTGCTCAGGTCCTTGTCAGCTCGCTGTCAGTTACTCAGGCGCACTCAGCACTTCCTGCAGCCAGTGGTGTAAGGAAGCAGCAGTGTACACCCTGTCCTTGGACCAGTCTCCTATAGAGAGGATGCTGTGGAGCCAGTGAGTGACGTGAAGAAACAAAGTGAGCAAGTGCGCATGCCACTTGCTGTGGCTTCCTGTGAGGATCCTTCCTGGAAAGTGGAGTTATGATATAGGAGGAACTGAGACTTGTAAGGGTGGGTTTATCTTGTGATCTGGGAGACAGTGGGCAAGCTTTGGTATATATCCCTTCTGTTTCAGTTTGTGGCAGCACTGGTGCACGTAGAAAAATAGGAGGGGTTCTGAGATAGAGAGGCTTTTGCTGGTGTGGTAACCCTGTGTGCAGTGCTCTGGGGCAGAATTAGAATGCATGAGAACAGGTTTCTGCTGTGTGTCTGAAATGGAAATCTGTGCTGACTACATGTGGGGTTAAGATGGGGTGTTACTGGGGTAAGCTTTTAAGAAGCAGAGCAGTGCCCAGAGTGTTGTCTTCTGGCTGTCTAAACTATTACCAGAGCTTCAACTTTAGTTATTTTCCTCCCAGGTTTCCTTTTCTTGTCCCTTTTCCCAGTAACGTGTTTCCTTCATAAATGTTAACATTAATCCTCAAACTGAAATGAGAGATTTAGGTTAGGTGCAAGGCAGAAGCTCTTCTCTGTGAGGGTGCTGAGGCGCTGGCACAGGGTGCCCAGAGAAGCTGTGGCTGCCCCATCCCTGGCAGTGTTCAAGGCCAGGTTGGATGAGGCTTGGAGCAACCTGCTTTAGTGGAAGGTGTTCCTGCCCGTGGCAGGGGGTTGGAACTGGATGAGCTTTAAGGCACCTTCAGCCCAAGCCAGTCTGATTCTGTAAAGGTTAAAGGATGTTTGATGCCTCATCATTCAAACCTGTAAGTGTGTTCTGCCGTGGATGCTGTTAGGTTTAAAGGCTGTTTGGAAGAATTGACAAAATGGTGAAAGTACCTCCCAGTGGAAGCAGTTTATCATCTGGTGACTAACTTAAGGGACAGATGAAGGTAGGAAGAGCCCCAGGGCCAAAAGGTCATGAGGATTGGTAGGGCTTGGAACTAGATGATCCGTCAGGTCCTTTCCAACCTTAACCATTCTATGATTCTGTGACTTGAAAAGGTGATTCTGCCCATCTCTCTTGAATAACTCCTCTAAGTGCAGGTGTCCACACTGTTCCCAAAACTTGTGTGGAGGTTCCGGAATGAGGTGGATAATAGTGTCAGTGCTGGAGGGTTGCAGGGGGAGTGCACGTGGGGGCATTTCTTGGCAGATGCCCTTCTCTGTGGGACATGACTTGGGCAGAGGGAAGGCAGCTCAGTTGTTCAGCAGCAGCTTTGTGCTGCTTCTTGCTTTGCCCTGGTGCTTTGACACCGATTGTCTCGTATTCTTTTGTCCTGGACTCTGAGTTCTTATGACCTGGTATCCATCGCCACTGTTGACACTGGCAACGGAATAACAGGATGCTGGCGTATAACCCGTTTTCTGTGTGACGTCTGGGATGACAGGAGCCCTCCGAAGAAACTGCAGCTAGCCAGAGCTGGCGTGTTGACAAGTTCATACAGTTTGAAATGCAGAATTGACTGCAGCCTTTCCCATTTAAAACCTTCCTGTGTTTCAGCTTCAGGACATTCCAGCAGCTGCTTTTTGTGTTGGAAGAGCGGAACCTGATGATCTTTTTATCACCTCTGTGTTGTTTCTCTTGCTGCTTTATGCCATTAGCCAAATCCTAACTGAGGAGCATGGCTTTCTGTGTAGAGATGTTTGTGAGAGAAGATGGATAACGCTGTGTTCATCCACAGGGCTGGGATTCGACCAGGCTAAGTGTGGTACCCAAGACAAGACCGAAAATAACTGTGAGGTCCCTGGGTAGTCAATTGAGAGAGGATGGCACCTCCCAACTCCTTCCACTGGTGACACAGAATCACAGAATGGTTTGGGTTGGAAGGGACCTTAAAGCTCATCCAGTTCCAACCCCTGCCATGGGCAGGGACACCTTCCACTAGACCAGGTTGCTCCAAGCCCCGTCCAGCTTTGCCTTGACCACTGCCAGGGATGGGGCAGCCGCAGCTTTCTGGGCAACAAGGACAGCTGTGTTCCTAACCTCCATGCAGGCCTGAGTCCTGATGTTAAGCAGGAAGTATCAGAACCTGGGGGAGGAATCCTCAAAGACAATTAGAATTGCAACACCTCCAGTGGCAGCTTGTGAGCACCTCTAATGCCAGGTCAGGTGTGCTGGACATGAAAGCAGCAGGAGCAGGAGGTGCTGCTTTCCTCTGGAACAGCCAGTTGCTGTCTCTGTGTTTAGTGTCTTGGATGTTGGTTTGTATTTTGTTGGTGGTTTGGTTTTTGAGCCTTGGGCTGCATTCATCAGAAAGGTGTGTGAAGGAGAAAGGAAACTGGAAGGAGGCATAAAATATGTTGAAAATCCACAACTTTCTTTGACAGTGTTTGATTTCAGGCAGAGCCTTGGCGAGTGCTGATTCCAGCTGCTGTGTAGCTGGAAACTTTGCAGGTACAAGTTTCCTGGTGCAGCTCTGGCCCTTGCATGCGGGACCTGTGTCCCCTGTTAGGCGGCCCTAGAACTGTAAGGATTTTCAGTCAGTAGCTCTCCACTGTTTTATGGGTTCTGCAAAGCAAGCTGTTTGGTTTTTTGGAGGTACGGAGGCATTCACAGCGTGTAAAAGTGCAGTGAATGTGTTAGACAAGCATGCTGATGTGAAAAGGAGAAATCATGGGGAAAGGCTTATTAAGCACTTTCACTTTAGAGAAAGGAAGCAAGATCGGAAGGAGAGCAGGGTACTCTATAGAAAAGGATCCTGAGGGAGCTCTGTTTCAGATCCATAAAGCT
Source organism: Amazona ochrocephala (assembly GCA_039720435.1). Lineage (NCBI taxonomy): Eukaryota > Metazoa > Chordata > Aves > Psittaciformes > Psittacidae > Amazona > Amazona ochrocephala. The sequence goes on from CM077882.1 coordinate 73,976,339, forward strand.
AATCTTTAAAATGCCAGCTTTTGCTAAGAAATTAGCTGAATGCCTGATCTTCCTAGGGAATAAACCTCTTTCAAGAGCAGCAGTGTGTGCTAACACTGGCAGCACGGTAACGTTGGAGGGGGGAATTGCCAGAGCATGGTTCCAAGTGGTTTTGGATTTGATTTAACATTCGAAAGAGCCTGAGGATGTCCACAATTGGGGTTAAAGGCATAAAGCAGTCATCGTTCACTATGAGGTCTGCTAACCCAGAGTGTCAAAAAGGCGGTGTAGTTCAAGCTCTGATGATGAAGTGGCTTTTATAGGTACAAGACCTGAGGCTTGGTTGCTGTTTTACAGCAAAACTCCGATGCCTCACATCCTGTATTCCAGTCAGACTTTTGCAATCAAATGTTGATTATTCCCACCCTGTTAATCAGGGATTGGGGAATGAGTCACACAAAGGTCCATGCTGGAATTAAAAGGGTCATTTGTTTCAAAAGGCTTGATGCAAATTGATGCAAAATTAGTGATTTCAGTTTGGGAGGGACCTCAGGACATCTCTGATCCCAGCTGCTATTTAATGTGGGTTCAGCGCAGGGTTCACGTCTTGCTGCTCAGGGCTTTCTCCAGTTAGGTCTGGATAAGCTCAAGACACGGGCCCATGCAAACCTCATGAGGTTCAACAACGCCAAGTACAAGCTCCTGCCCCTGGGTTGGGGCAACCCTTAGTATCAACACAGGCTGGGAGGGTGAATGGGTTGGGAGCAGCCCTGAGGAGAAGGCCTTGGGGGTGTTGGGTGAGGAGAAGCTCTCTATGACCCGGCTTCAGTGAGCGCTTGAGCCCAGAGCCCCCCTGTGTGCTGGGCTGCACCCCCAGAGTGTGAGCAGCAGCTCACGGAGGGGATCCTGCCCCTCTGCTGCGTGAAGGGGAGACCTGAGAGCAGCTCCAGTGCCTAAAGGGGCTGCAGGAAACCTGGAGAGGGGCTTTGGACAAGGGATGGAGGGACAGGACAGGGGAATGGCTTTGACCTGCCAGAGGGGAGACTCAAACTAGACACAGAGAAGAAGTTTTTTATGAGTGATGAAAGCAGGTAGCCTGGAGAGGTGGTGAATGCCCCATCCCCGGCAGTGTTCAAGGCCAGGTTGGACAGAGCCTTGGGTGGCATGGTCTAAAGTGAGGCATCCCTGCCCATGGCAGGGGGTTGGAACTAGATGATTTTAATCTTAAGGTCCTTTCCAACTCTGGCTGTTCTGTGATTCTGTGATGTGCAGTTTGCTCTTCACTGGGACGCCAGCATGGCAGGGCTGCTCCTCAGCCAGTCCTTAGGGACTGCCCATGGACTTTGCCAGCAGATGCTCAATAAACTCCCTGGCATCTCGGGGTACTGCTGGCTGGTGCTGAGGCAGCAGAAACCTTTCTGAATGGGGCAGCAGCATAAATGCGTTTGGGTGAAAAAGAGCAGGCCAGAGCTCAGCCTAGAGCCCAGGCTCTGCAGAGCGCTGCAGGTGCCTGTCTGCCAGACCAGTGGCAGACCTGGGCACTGAGCACAGCCATCTACTTGGCATTAATTTCTTCAGCACATCAGGTTTGAAATGTCCCAAGGCGTTTGAGTTCGCTGGGGCCCAGTGTCACAGCGAGCACTGGAACGCGAGAGCAGGTGAACTATACTTGGGTATTTTTAAGGGATGAACTTGCTCACATAGGCATTTCAGCCAGTTCTGTTATGCCAAAATGTATCTGGAGATAAGCCATCAGCCAAAAAAGAAACCACCTGTAGAAGCTATAAATGAGTGCAGAGACCTTAGGCTGACAGCACTTGTGATGCTTTTTGCTCAAGCATAAGACCAGAAACATCCAGCTTGGATTCCTCAGGGTTATCACCAGGTATACAATGCTGATTAAATGTGTTCAGGGGATTCTCCAAACGTGACTTTTAATGTGGTCCAGTTCTGAAGCTAGCCTTTCATAAAGCAGTTGCTGATGTTTATGAGTGTCTATCTTGTAGTTCTTTGGGGAGATGGGAGCCAGCAAATAATCATCTTATAAGCCTTTATCAGAAGGAAATGTAAGCTGCTTTTAAACATTTGTGTCTTTACTTAGAGGCAGTGGGAAGTGTGATCAGAGTTTTAAGTGCAGCCTGGCTGAGGCAAGGCCCTGGGATGTATCGTCTGGCTTGGTAGAACCGTGCTCCGCATCTGAGAGAGGCAGAGTGGTTTCGCTATCAGAGTACATGGGGCAGTTACACTGTTCACCATCATGCCCCAGAGAGGAGTGTGAATTAATGATGGCCTTGATGTTTTCATTATTCTTAAAGAGATTGCAATGGTGTTTCAGATCCCAAAGAAGAGAAGGAGGAGGTCCCCAGTGTCCTCAGCCATGGCTCACCCGTCAGCACAGCCAGGCCCAGCAGGAGCTGGCGCAGCAGCAGGGCAGCCACTGTGGCCCGCCAGCGGGACACCGAGAACTCATGTGCCTCCAGATCCAAGACGGGCTCCCTGCAGCTCATTTGCAAGTCGGAGCCAAACACAGACCAGCTTGAGTACGGTACGTGAGGAGCTCTGGCATGAGAGCGCCTGGAGCGAGTCGGGTCTTGGGAAGCTTTGAAGGGAGCTGGGTGTGGTTGCAACGTCGTGAGCTGTATGCAGACTGTGGCTGGTACAGGCGTGGTGCTGCTTGGTCATGAGTACCTTCTGCCACCAGCACTCCTGGCACTGAATGTCGACGGAGATATCTTGAGACAGATGAGCTCACTGCAGCGAACACAGATTGAAACCTAATGGTGACTTTTCCTTTCAGAGGTCACAGAAGAGCATCAGTCTCCAGCTGGAATCAGGTAGGAAACTCTTGTTTTGTGACATTTCTTCCTCTTTAATGTCTCAAGAAGTTAAAATAAGGGCCTGAGCTTTTTTCAGAATGAATGCTTCTGTGAAAGGATCTATGGATGGAGGGTAGCTCTGTTTTCTTTCAGTCCTGGACCTTTGCATTTTCAGTCTGGGTTGCAGATGGACTGCAGATGTCAGGAGATACTGTGGAGAAATGGATTGTAAGATTTAATCTGAGCACTTCACCTGGTAGCTTTATTCCCTCAGGAGCAGAAGCTGTAGTTAGGTGGGTTCAGAAGAGGAGGCTGCTCTGCCTAGCTTTGTCTGGTTTGGCTGTCATGTTCTTAGTCAGTGCAATCAGTCTGTTGGCTTTCCCCAGTCATTCTGGATGAGAAAGTGCTGTGTAATAGTCTTTGCCATCCTGAGGGATGATGCGTGAATATTACTGCAGTAGTGCTTAAGCTGTTGCTGCTAAAGCCCTTCTCCTTTTCTGCCAGCAGTGATGAGGATGAGGAGATGCTCATCAGTGAGGAAGAAGTTCCCTTCAAAGATGATCCGAGAGATGAAACCTACAAGCCCCATCTAGAGAAGTAAATTATTTGATTACACACGTACTGTGGGTTTAGACAAACTAAAAATACATCTTAGTTGAATGAGCTCAGTGCCCCTCAAAGAACCTGAGTAGCTGCTAAGGTGGAATGGCTCCCAATGGGCACAGTATTTTCTAGATACTATCTAGAGCTATGGGTCTGTTCTTCTCCAGTGGACTACAGTCTTTAGAGTTATTCTGTCTGCCAGGTTCTTCGTTATTTCTCCTTAGAAGTGAGACTTAATAAATAGACCTGAACTTTTATCCACTTTTTGCTTAAATCTTTGTGCAAAACAGACAACAGGAGGAGTATTGGAATAATACATTGTATTTGTATCTTTATAGGGAAACACCAAAGCAAAGGAGAAAAGCTAGCAAAGGGAAGGAGGAAAAAGAGAAACAGAAAGAGATTAAAGTAGAAGTGAAAGAAGAAAGTGAGTTTCAGGAAGATGAAGAACCACCAAGGAAGTGAGTAAAACTCTGCAGTTACATGTAGCAGTGTGTCATGTATATTTTCTACTCTTGCTAGTCTACAACAGTGTTGTGGTGGTTTCCCCTTCCTCCTGGCCTGGGCAGAATCTGTTGTTCTGATAGAAGTCCTGCTTCCTGGTATCTTGGCATGTTCAACAAGGAAAAATAGAGTTGATATTTCCATATAGTTTAAGCTGAGGGTTTTCTTCATACTGTGTTTTTTGTTGCGTTCCTGGATATGGCCACACAGTGTGAAATACTTTAGAGCGTTCTTAAAATTGGTTTCTGCTGTGATGTGTGAGATGGATTAGACTGATTAGAAAGCCAGTTGGAGAAGACAGCGTCTCCTCTGTTCTGGGACTAGAGGGAGACATGGGGATATGCTGTAAACATCCTCTTTGTACGTTTGGGACCATCGTGCCAGGGCTCAGGAGGAACAGCAGTGTTCCCCTGGCTTTGGAGAGCAAGCTTTTGCTGCCTGCTCAGTCACTAGTGCCTTTCGTGGAGACTTGAAACCTTTCTGAGTGCTGCCTCTGGAACTTTCATCTGGCAATTGAGGTAGATTGGGTTTGTGTGTCAAAGCCGCTCCTTGGGATGGGGGGAAGCAGGTTCTGCGATTGTAGCTCCTGCGTGAGCAGTTGGAACAAATGGCGCTCCCTCTGCTGGTGCGTGCTGTGGGCTCTGCTGCTGCAGAGCTGATGCCACTGGGGAGGGGTCAGGTGCTGATGGCAATTGGAGAATTGATTTGGTTTGGTTTTTATTTTCCTGTTAGAAATGGCTTTCTGAGGCTCGTGCTCATGGTGTTTGGCTCAGACGCTACTTTTGTGCATAGTAAAACCTGTGCCTCTTCTGAAGGCTTGACTTGAATGCTGAGTGCCAGTTCAGCATGTTACTGGCATGGTCTTGCTATCCATAAAGATGTCACAGTACAAGGTAGGAAAGACTTCCATCAACCCACTGTTAGTGTCTGTGCAGCAATACGATCAAGCAGGCGTGATGTTCTGAACAGGGTGCATCTTACATAGGTCTGCTCAGACAAGATGGATTTTTGTCTTGATAGATGTATAAGCTTCTATAGTTAATTCAGAGCACTGTAAAAGAGCAGCTAGATCATTCATCCCATTCTTCCTAGTCATGCAGACTGATGTTTTTCATGTGGTATGAAACCCAACAGAGCAGAGAAAATGAAGTGCACCATTATTTTTGGACTGTGCTGGTAAAATTACGTGTTTATAAAAACTGCATTAGGAAGTGGTTAAGGGTTATGAGAGCAAAGCACATGAAGCATCTGTTTCTCAAGAAGGTTGTCTTCTTCTGGATCTGCCTCCAGCTTGCACTTGATGGATCTTGCTGGAGCTCACAGCTCATGAGGCAATAGCTCGCTACCTGTTTGCAGCAGAAACTGAGCAGAGCAGACTCTGGTGTACTGATGCACAGCCTAGAGAGGGACGAATTTAATGACAAGGGTGCAAGTTGTTCAGAGAGCTGAGGTTTAAAAGAGAAAACGTGAAGTGCGTGATGCCTGGTAGAGGCTTTTTTACAGTAGCCCTTCCTCTCTCCGTGGTGACACAAGGGTTGGTGGCTTTTGACCGCAGCCTCTTGGGTTGTGACTGTCCCACAGCCACGTGGATTCCAGTGAACAGGTATCAGTGGTCAGCTGAGACAGATCTGACCCAAGCAACCACATTCAGCAGCATAGTATGCCAGACCATGCAGCTGCAGCCTCACTGTTGGCAGAGGCAGTGGGATTTGAGGTCGGAATCCAGGTATCAGACAGATGGGGACTGCAGCCCCACAGGAGGGTGCTCTGTGTGGTGTGGCAGTTCTGTGAGGTGCAGGGACAGTTAGCATGGAGGCCTGGTTACTCCACTTCTTTAGGGAACCTGCCCAACTATTGCAGGAGTGTTTCGTTAGCAGCTCTGGAGTGTTGGGGGCTGGAGCGGGTGCTGACTTGCCGGGTGCAGTGTTACTTTTCAGCCTGGAAGTGTGGAAGAGTTCTGTAGTATTGCTTGCAGCATGCTCCTGCTTTGTAGCATGCACTTCAAAAACTCTGCCTGCTGCCAGTGTAGAGTCTTTCAGTTCTGTTTCTGTAACCCTGTTGCAGGAGAGGAAGAAGGAGAAAGGATGACAAGAGCCCAAGGCTTCCCAAGAGAAGGTGAGTGATCTTCTCTGTGCAGTTCTGTTCTGAAGACTTGCGTCTCTCCTGTCCTACGCAGAGATGTTGATTGTCTAAAAGCCGTCTGTCCTGCACAGTACAGAAATCTGCTTTGAAGGTGGGGAAGCAGTGTGCTTTGTCTTCCCTTCTTCAATTACCCCTTCTCCCTGTAGTTGTGGGGTTTTGATTTCTTCCAACTGCACCAGCCCCTCCCACCTTCTCCTGACCCCGCTTCTGAGTTCATCCCTTGCTGGGCATTGCCCAGTGAAAGGTTTGGGAACTCTGTGTCTCCTGGAGTGTTCTCAGCTCTGGGGAGAGTCCTCAAGGAGGGGAAGGAGCTCTTGGACAGAGTCTGTAACAGCACAGCCCAAATAGGGGTACTGGAGCAGTAATCCCTTGCTCTCACATCATGGAGCTGCACTTGCGCTTGTTTCTCTTGCTGCTGCCCTGGCTTCAGACCCAGGAGTTAACCGCGGCCCATTTCCTCACTGCCATCTTAGGAAGAAGCCCCCGATACAGTATGTGCGCTGCGAGATGGAAGGCTGCGGCACCGTCCTGGCTCACCCGCGGTACCTGCAGGTTCGTTGACATTCCTCAGCTCCCAAATGGTGTGAGGGCAGGGAAGGGCCACTGGAAACTGGCAGCTAATCCTTACCCAGCACTGAAGCGCTCGTTTCTGATGCTGTCTTTTTGATAGACTTAATCAATTGTGGCCACGTGTCTCTATGTGTCCTGTTGCTAGATGTCCACATTAGTTTGGTTTTCTTAATGGGGATCAAAACCTTTGTGTTCATGGTATAAGGGTGTCTTGTCAGCGATTGGAGTTTGGTAGCCTGCTGGGGGGTCCCAGCTGGCCTCTTAGCCATGTAGAGAGAATGTACAACCTTCCACTCTTTCTTTATAGCATCACATAAAGTACCAGCACTTGCTGAAGAAAAAATATGTGTGTCCTCATCCCTCCTGTGGTCGGCTCTTCCGACTCCAGAAGCAGCTGCTGCGGCATGCCAAACACCACACAGGTACAGGGAGGTGGGAAACGGATACAGACTGCTCCTTGGGACAGTGAACAAAGAGGAGGGGAAATGGAAAAGCCCAGAGGCTAGAGGATTTCTGGGGAATGTGAAGCCAAGGCAGATGGCATAGATGTGCATCAGTAGCAGGGTATTACTTCCTTCTGGATTGCGATCTTTATAGCCCATTTATTTTGTATCCTAAAGAGTTTTTAATTCACCCCCTGGCGAGTATCACTTGGGAGTTCTGGACAGTAATAAAACAACCCAAGCTTTATCCTGACTTGCCAGTCCTGCAGTATTGGTCAGGATGGATAATTGGCTTTTAGGAGAGTCTTAATCATGCAGCAACTATCCAGATGAGCTGCTGTGGTATGTTGTGGGACTCCTGCTCTGCTATGCCTGCTGGCTTCCCAGCACTTCCGGTTCTGCTGCTGCTTCAGCAGCTTCACCTGCAACATGTGAGAGCTCGAAGGGGAGCAGGTCTGCAGGAGAGTAATGCTCCAACTGGTATTGCTTTTTAGATCAAAGGGATTACATCTGTGAGTACTGTGCCCGGGCGTTTAAGAGTTCTCATAACTTGGCGGTGCACCGAATGATCCATACGGGCGAGAAGCCTTTGCAGTGAGTACTTCTGCCTGTCTCTTGCTCTCCTACTTTGAGGGACCCTTGGATACACCCGTTGATGGACTCCACTGAGAGCAAGGGCGGCTCTGAAGTCAGGGCTGGAACTTGTTCCTGATGTCCCAGCTCTCTTTAAACACGCACCTGTAGGAGTGTTTGAGCTGCCCCTTCTCTTACCTGCTCCTTGAGTTAGTGTCTCAGGAGACATCTGAGGAACATAAACCCTCTACAAATTAAAACTGGAAGAGCTGGCGCTACTGTGACATCCCATTTTAGTGAGCCCTGGTTTTCCTGGGCTGCCTCCTTTCTCTCCTGTTCCCACAAGTGTGTGGGCACATCCCTTTGTTGTGACCTCCCCCTTCTTCCCTCCCAGGTGTGAGATCTGTGGATTCACGTGCCGGCAGAAGGCTTCCCTCAACTGGCACATGAAGAAGCATGATGCGGACTCCTTCTATCAGTTCTCCTGCAACATTTGTGGCAAGAAATTTGAGAAGAAGGACAGCGTCGTGGCCCACAAAGCCAAGAGCCACCCTGAAGTGCTTATTGCTGAAGCACTGGCTGCCAATGCGGGTGCCCTCATCACCAGCACTGACATCCTGGGAACTAGTCCTGAGGCCATTGCACCGCCCACCGATGGCCAGGGCCTGCCCCTGCTTCCCGACCCCCTGGGAAGCGCTGCCCCCGCTGATTGCCTGCTGCTCAATCCCGACGGGATGCCCAAGACGTTCTGCGGCGCGGCCGAGCGCGTGAGCCTGGTGGCTGATGGGAAGCTCTTTGTGGGCAGCGGCAGCAGTGCAAACCCTGAGGGGCTGGTCATGAACACTGAGATCCTGGGAGCCACTGCCGAGGTGCTCATTGAAGATTCAGACTCCACTGGACCCTAGTGGGTGGGAGCACACGGGTGCTGGGACCGTTTGGATTCTGTATTTAAAAGGAGGAGAAAAGAAAGAAAGGAAAAAAAAAAGACACAGAAACAGAGGAAATTGAAACAAATCTCACAATTCTAGTAAAGAACTGAAGGGGCTGCTGCCCTCCAGCGTGGATCACAGCACATCCTTTTTCTCCCAACCGCTTCTCTCTCCCACTGCTCCTTTTTAGAAAGGGGCACATGCTGCCATTACCAGAGCAAGTTGGATTGAGTGACATATTTCTCCAAGGGGGGGGGGGGGACACACGACTGCTGAAGCCCGCCCTCTAGCCCGAAGCAGATGCCTTTCTGGCTCATTGAGGTGGCCCCACTTGCAAATTAGAAAGCATTTGATGTGCTCTGGACAGGTTTCTTAGGACTCCCTCTTGCCCCTGGTCCCAACTTCTATGCATCGCTGCACTCTGGTCCTTGCAGTCTTTCTTCCTCCTGGGGCTGGGAGAGTTTGGTTTGGCACTTTAGGCCCCTCACGTAGCAGGGTGAGCTGTGGAACAGGCACATCCCTCTCCCCACCGCACTCCTCTGCTCCAGCTCTGGCAGGAAACGGAGGGAACGCCCTGGCCCATAGATCATGTTTGCTTGGAGAGGCCCGGGGGCTACGGGAGCCCTGCGTGGGAGAGGCGAGGAGGAGCATCCCAGTTTGACGACAGTAATTTGCACTTTGAACATGCTTCGTTTTTGTGTTGTGGTAACAAGAGTCCTTATTTATTGATTAAAAAAGGGTCGGTATTCTTTAGTTATGTTCGTAGGGGGTGGGGGTGGAAGGGGTTCAGTCTGTTTCCCAGGCTCCTTCGCACCACTGAGCTGCAGGGAGCACGTCGTGCCATCGGAACAGCAGCTGGGAGAGCAGAGGTGAAGGCAGCCTCTGGAGTCAGATGTGTCTCGAAGCTTTTCCAGAGTAGAGAGAGAGCCCTTGGAGAAGAGCCTGTTTGCAGTGGGAGCCTCTGCAGCAGTGTTTTAGCTGGAGGATGAGGTGAGTGATGGAACAGCTGGCTCTTGCCTCTCTCCCTCCCTCCCTCCCAGGTCGGGGGGAGCTCCTTGCATTAAATGCTCTCTTTGCCCCCCCCCCCCTTGCTCCCCAGCTTGTCAGGGAAGAATGTCGTTAGCCAGGAACTTGTTCTTGAGACTTAGTACAGTTGTGAGCTGCTTGCTGCTGAGGGATGTTGTGCTCCTCATCCAACTCTGCCTCTCCTTTCCAGGTCTAGGCAAAGACAGCAGGAGGGACTGGAGAGGGTAGTTTGTCCACGGCAATAGAGTGACGCAGGGCTCGGGGGCTGTCAGCTTCTCTCCCTGACCCCGTTTTGGGGGGAGGGTGTTGTGTAGCGTGTGCTCAGAGCTGCTCTGTCCCACACAAACAGCTCTGCTTTCCATGAAACATGGCGGTTCGTGTGTTGCTGTGCAGTTGGGATAGCACTAAGCCCTTGGAAAGGTTTACATAGGATGCAATGTGTCTGCTATGGAGACTTGGACTTTTTGCCCTTATCTGAAACTTTATGTGGTGATTCAGTGGCCTTGAATTCCTAGTGCTTTTGGAAGAGATGAAGGAAAACCTGGGCTTTTTGTTTGTATGGTTTTTTGGTTGGATTTATGCAGTTGGGAGCAGAGCCGAAGTGTCTTGAAGTATTATGAGCACACATCAGCTGTATTGGCCTGTAGCACACAGCAGCTAGGCAAAAGTGGGTGCCTGGGGACTGGAGAGCAGCAGTAAAACAATGGAATTTAATTGGGAACTACTTACAGGAAACTGACTGAACACCCACACTGTCCCCTGTGCTGCCTCGAAATCCAGCTGTAGCCCAAGCCTGACAGCTTTGACTGGGCCGTTTGTCCCGATTTGCCCCCTCCCTTTCCCCCCTTCACTAATATCTTTGACAGAGCAAGTTCAAACGGTTGTGGTGTTTGTGGCTGAGCAGCTTGCACAGTGTCTGTGCCCTGCGTGTGGGCATCCCCTGTTCTTGCACTGTGGCAGAGGTTCAAGCCTGTCCTGGAGATACGGATGAGGGCCCAGTGTGCTGAATACCCATCTCCTGGGACAGCGCACATCGGGTCTGCTGCCATATGGTGTTAACTAAGCCAGTTTCTTCAGTTGTGATGATCCGGTTTCTTCCTTGGGTCATGTTACTGGGATTTCAAGCAGGAAGCTTTTGGGTGCCCAGCCACTGCCCTGCCCTTTGCAGACTACAGGGAAGCAGCAAGATGCGATGTGTTCAAACCCAGACCAGCAGCGTGGGTCTCATGTCGGGTTAGTGTGGGGCTTGCCGAGCCGTGTCGTGCAGAGGCATGTCCGCTGGCTCCTTGCCGCGTCCCCGTGGTACAGCCTTGGCCAGCGCGCTGCGCTGAGTGCTCGGGGGTTGCTCTGGGGGCTGGCACTGACCTGCTGTCGGGTCAAGGGCTCGCCCCCATCTGGTGACTGACATGTGGCACCGGACCGGGAGGCAGCAGAGGCCGCCTCCTTCTGCGCCTACCCCGAGCAGAGCCAAGAGTTTGCCATGGGGTGCGGAACGGAGCAGCCCCTTTGCTTCCCAGCCCGGACACCTCTGCTCCTTGCCGCTCCCTGCCCTACCCTTCCACACCTCTTGTCGCAATCCTTTTCTTTTCCCGGTCTCAGCCTGTCCTCTAACCAGAGCCTGCTATCCCCGGCTGGCGCAGAAGAGATGGTGTAGCTCCTCTCCCGCTCCCATTTGAAACCCCAGTACTGACGGAGCCCCCTGCAGCTCCTCCTCCCCTCGGTGTCTGTCACTCGCATGCAGTTCGCTTCAATAAATTATTGTAGTAGTTTGCAATAAACTCTTTTGTATTCCCCCCCCTCCCCCCGTATTTATTTTTCCCTCCTCCTGGGGAGGGAGTGGAGGGAGCCCGGGGCACTGCGCTCGGCTGCGGGCAGGGGGGCCCTGGGGTGCGGGGCTTAGGCTGGAGTCCCGCAGCGCTCTCTGCAGTAGCCACCAGGTGGCAACGACGTTGCTGGGTTTGGCCACCGGCCCCGGGGCTCGGCAGGGGCCTCGCTGTGCTCCGGTGCCGCGGGACGTGGCTCTGCAGCTCCTCTTGTTTCTCTTAATCTGGGTAATGCATAACCAAAATAAACGTACTGAGGAGAAACCAAACCAACCAACGGGGCTGTTTTTGTCTGGGTGCATGCAGCTCACCTGCGGCCGGTGGCTGGGACCTCCTCCTCTGTCTGCAGGACCCCTCTGGGAAAGAGGGTTTAGACCTGGGTGCCCCAGTCACACACGGCCCTGGGGTGAATAAGAGGGCTGGATGTGGCCGGGACGAGGCTCCGCAGCCTTCTGTTGGGGCCTGGGTTGCAGCCCAGACTGCAGCTGGTGCTGGAGCTCCAGCCCGGGGGTTCCCCTCACCCCCTCGCTGGTGAGCCCACAGCGCTCTGCCCCACTGGGGCCCCAGCCCGAGGTGCTGAGCAACGTCTGGGTGCTGCTCCCCTCTTCCCAGCAGTGGTTTCCTGCTCTCTGGCTCTGCCATGAGCCAGGGGGATAAGTGTGCTGCTAATGGCACTGTGTGGCTGATGGGGAGGAATGGGTCGCAGCTGGGGTTGGGAGCCTGCTGCTGCCAGGCAAGACTCTTCTGGGCAAGGCGCTTGGAGTGGTGATGCATGGGGGAATTAGGGAAATAATCTGTTGCTGTTGATCCCAGAGGCGGGAATTTGCAGTGTTGTGCCAGGCCCCAGGCGCGGAAGAGGGGGAGAGCCAGGCCAGCGGCCGTGTGAGTGGAGCTCCCGGCTGGAATGCACCAGCTCAGCAAGGGATTGTCCTCCCCGGGCCGGGCAGGCGCTGTGCCCTGAGCCGGGTGCCCCGGCTGCCCGCGCCATGGCTGCAGCAGACAGCACCTCAGCCACGCTCCGGCACCGCGACCTGTGCAGCCGAGGCATCCGCCTGGCTGGGAAGATGCGCTCGGACGTCGTCGACCTCCTGGACACCTATGTGAGTTTGCCCTGTCGCTGTGGCCCCGCAGGGCGGCCGCTGCCACCAGAATCCAGGGGGCTTTTAGCAGCTGGTCCATGGTAGGGATGAGGGATGAAGCGCAGCCGGTATCTGGGCCTCGGTGCTGCCGGGCAGTGCGTCGGCAAACCTGAAGCACCATCCTGGCCTCGCACAGCCCTGGAGCCAGGGCTTGGGCAGAATGGGGGTCCCCTGTTTCTCCTGCCACCAGTGATTCCTGGCTGCTGTCATCCCTGCAGGTGGAGCAGCAGGGCCTGGATGCATCAGCCAACGTGGCAGCGGTGGAGGGGGTGCCGGTGGCAGCGGTGGAGCGCTGGGATGAGCAGACGGGGACCCAGCGGCTGCTGGAGAACCTGGCGGCGTACCGGGCATTCCGAGCCCTGCTGGCGCAGATGCTGGAGGAGCAGCAGGAGCAGCTGGGGGAGGCCGATGCCACGCTGGGCCGGGCACTGGCGGCTGTCCTGCTCCAGGTCTCGGCCTTCACCTACCACCTCGAGGAGCTGCTGCGGCTGGAGGACCGCGGCCCCCCCGGCGAGGAGGCGGCTGTGGTGCCCGAGCCCCCCCAGCTCAGCCTCTTCGAGAGGAAGCTGCAGGGCCTGGGCGTGCTGCGGGAGCTGGCCCAGTGGGCAGTGAGGTCCGTGCGGGACCTGCGGCAGCTCGCCAAGGCCGGCTCGGGCAGCGGCACGGCTGCCAGCCCAGCCGAGAGCCCCTGAAGGCAGGCACGGGGCAGGGGTTAGGTCCCGCAGAGTGGGGGGCTCCTTTCCCACCTCTGCAGAGAGCTGCTGACAGCGGAGAGGGTTGTTCGGGGAGGGGGGTGGACGGGAGGGACCTTGTCACTAAGCCCTGGCACCCCCACGCTCTTGGTGCTGTTCCCTGTGGGGAAGCTGGGCATGGGCCACGCTCCGTGCTGGAGGGAGCGAGGAAGCCGACGTGGGGTGACCCTCGGGGGGTGCAGATGTTCCCTTGGTAGCAGCTTTGCCACTCACCCCAGGGCCATGACCCCCAGTGGGCTGTGGCAGTGTGGCCTTCCCTGTGAAGCCTGGTCACTGCCTGGCTTGCCGTGGCTGGGCAGGCGGGAGCTGCCCCAGGGCTGTGCGGAGGCAAGGCAGGAGTGAAGGGACAGAGAAACGTCTCCTGGTGAAGGGGCCTTGGGACGTGCCCCCAGCTGCAAGATGCGAGGCTTGACCTTCACATGTGCTCTCACCTGGCTCACGATTCCTGTGTTGGGATTCCTGCTCTGACTGCTTGGGGGCTTTTTTTTTCCTGGGGGGGGCAGTGGGGTATGAGCAAGAGGGGATTTCTTGATGCTTGGACAAGGTAGCGGAGAGGATCTTTCAGCTGAAGGCTGTGATTCAGAAGACCCTCCACAAGGAGGTTTGTGCTTCCAGGGGTTATTTTGGGACTGGGCACAGCATGAAAGGTGAAACAGCCAAACCACATTGCTCACCCCATGAACAGGAGTGCCCACACTATGGTTTACTTGCTGAATGGATGTGATGGCTTCAAAGCGAATAAAAGGGATGGGTTATCTACTGTGACGACTGGGACTTCTTGGGGAAGCCTGGGCTGCCCTCTTCCTACCCCACCCCAAGGGGAGGTCGGTTCCAGTGGGGTGGGAGGTTTGGGGGGAACTGGACCTGCTGGGAGGCCATGGGGAAGATGAGGCAGATGGAGGTGGCAGGAGGATGGGGGGGTTGTCTCTGAGGTTCTGCCCCATCCCGATGTGGTCCTGCTTCCTGACCTGCATGAGGGAGGCAACGCCAGGGGACCGTGGAGGCACGGGGTGGGGAGGTGGCGGCTGGGGATGTGCCTGGCGGCTCTGTGCAAAGCGGCTGTGTCATGGTGGGTGGTGGCAGCACTGGGCCCAGTGCCTGCCTCAGTGCCAGGAGTGTCTGCGTGGGCACCGCGTGCTGTGGGAGGACAAAGGCTGACACTGAGCCGGGGCCTTCAGCTCCCATGCTGACCACTCAGGGAAGGTGGGGCCCCCGGGACGGGGCTGCCGCATGGCACCGGGGGTGGTTTGGTAGTGCCCAGTTGTTTTGTGGGCGATGCCTGAGAGGTAAAACGTGCACCTTCTTCATCACCACTTTCTGCCTGACCTCAGTTTTGCAGCTCAGACTGGATTATTTGCAATGTGTCTCTGTTTCTGCTTCTGAGAATAACAATTTAGGGCATTTATTTTTTTCACGATTAGTCAAAGTGAGCCCCTTTCTCAGCAAATGTTGCTCTTTCCCAGTCTCAGCTGCTTTGTGTTCTTGAAACCATCTTGCTTTTCTCCCCTTGCAGCCCCGTGCTCTGCAGTGGCTGGGTGCTTGCGTCCTTGCCCACCCACTGCTCATCACCTTCCTGAAGGCAGGCATGGACATCTCGAACGCCGCACATCCAGCACCAAGTCTTGCCACTCACACAGGCAGGAGCATAGCATCATAGAATCAGCCAGGCTGGAAAAGACCTTTTGAGATCATCACTGCCCAGCACTGCCATGACCACCACTGACCCATGGCACTGAGGCCTCGTCTCCACGGTGTGTGAACACTGCAGGGCCGGTGACTGCAGCCCTGCCCTGGGCAGTTCCAATGCTGAGCACCCTCTGGGGCAGAATTGTTCCTCAGCTCCATCTGAACCTGCCCTGGTGCAGCTCAAGGCCGTTTCCTCTTGTCCCATCCCTTGTTCTTGGAGCAGATTCCAGCCCCCTCCTGGCTCCATCCTCCTCTCAGGCAGTTGTAGGCAGCGATCAGGTCCCCCCGGAGCCTTCTCTTCTCCATCTGAACCCCCAGGTCCCTCAGCCATTCCCCATCACACTGTGCTCCAGGGCCTGCACCAGCCCCAGTGCCCTTCCCTGGCCCCACTCCAGTGCCTCAATGTCTTTCTTGGAGTGAGGGGAGACCCCTTTTCTCCCTTTGCAGTTGCCCGGGTATGAGGTGACCTTCACGTTCCCTGGAAGCCAGTTCCAGCAACTCGATCCTCGTGATCTGGGGCTGGCGGTGCCACGAGCTCAGCTTGGGCGTTGCTGCCACGCTCTGGGAGTCGGAACAGCACTGGGGATTGGAAGTGGATGGGGATTGGAAGTGGATGATGTTGCTCCAGAGGCTTCCCAGGGCTGTGCCCAGCAGCACCACTGCCACTTTTGCAGCCTCACTCATTACTTCCTTGCTGGCAACACTAGGTGTGTCTGTTTGCAGAGCACCCGCAATGCTTTGAAACGGCCGCAGTACAAAGGAACAACGCAAGAACACAAGCCGTAGGCCAGACCTGCACTTGTGGCTGAGTGAGAGGCTCTGGAGCTCTCCCTTCCAGCAGGCCCCCTCCGCGCAGCAAAGATGTGGTGATGTCCAAAGGGAACACTGGTGAACTCACTGGTGAGAATGGGGGCACCTGATGGCCAAGCTCTCTTGCTGCTGGAGGCCCTTTGGACTTCTGTTGCTGCGGGCTGAAGTTAAGTTGATCTGGGTGGCTGGAGGTGACTGAAGCTGTTGATTTTTGAGACAGAGAGGAAGAGCTTAAGAGGAGCACAGTTATACCTACATGGCTAAAGCTACTGAGGACCCTGAATGGCCTCCTGTAAACTAAGTACCCACCAAAAAGCCATCTGAGATTGTGCTTTGGGAAGAGATAAAGGATTTGCAGTGCTGGTGGGAATGGGGAAGTGGGGCGTGTGCTCCCTAATTGCAGCAGGAAGGAGCCACCAACCACCAACATAAACACACAGATGTGTTCAATTAATATATAGATATATATGTATCTTTGGGCTTAACATGTGGTTGGGTTGGGCACCCCTTATGGGACTGGAAAGGTTTCGAGGTGACTGAGGCTGTTCCCTGGCCTCGTGGATGCCCATACTTGGGTGCTGGCATTGGTGCTGGGTGTTGGGAGAGGATAAATTCACCATGCACCAGGGGCAGGTGGATTCAGCTGCACCAGCACCACCAGCTCTCCCAGTCCCTTCCACCATCCTGAACCAGCATTATTGTGCTGGCTCCTGACACTGATCCTGAGCTGGCGGTGCTGGGATGTTCACCAACACTTTCCTTTTTAATAGCAGGAAAACCTTTTCCTCTGTCCTGAGTCAGCAGAAGGGATTTCCCTGGGTTTCCCTGTTGTGGCTTTGGCTGCACTCTCTGCCCCAAAGGAGTGGGTAAAAGCTGCCAATGCCACGCTGCCATCTAGGGAAGGGCCGGCATCTCCCTTCTTGCAGGAAAACACACTTCCAGCATAGCCCTGCACGTCCCTTGGGAACAAGTTGGAAGGAGAGATTTGCTTGAACTTCGGTGGTTTGCCTCCTCTTTCACCACGGTGCTCGCCAGCTGGCAGCGCTGCAGTTACTCCCCACCTTTTCCTTTCCCACTTTTTAACTTCCCTTCTTTTTCAACTCTATTTAGAGCTTGCCCAATGGTTTCTCACCACAAACACCGCTGGCAGTGCCTGGGAAACAGGTTTGCCAGGAGAGGAGCTGCACTGAGAGCGCAGGAACATCGAGCCGCAGCACTGTGGGCCCCATGTCCTGGCCTCTAAGCTGCCATTGACCATGAATGGGGGATTTGCCAGTGCTGGAGAACCTGCGTGTGGGTTGTACAGTGCAGGTTGTACAGCCCTCCCCGAGCCAGGTAATGGCTGTTTCGTTTAATAGCCAAGAAAATGGTTTTGTGTCTGAGCACCAGATGAGGTGAGATGATGCCAGCATTTACTGTTGCCAACATCCTGCTGCTCAGGGGTGCTCTGGGAAGCTGCTCGTGGGGCTCAGTGGGAGAACAAGCTCAGAGTTAACTTTCCTGGGTTGCGGGGATGGGGCAGCGCTGTCTGCTCCGCTCCCAGGGTGTCACGCTGAAGCACGGGTGCCCGCGCACACCTCCGGGGGGTGGGATTGGCTGCACCAGTTCCGGTTTGCACAGCAAAGCCCCTGGGTCGCGAGGCAACACGGAAGACACGGGAGCATCCCTAAGGATTTGCAGCCTCGTACTAGGCTGGAGCTGCGTGTGAACTCCCCAAAAGCTCCTCGCGGGGAACAAAAGCAGTGTCCGGCAGCCCGGTGGCGGGCGCTGGGGTCCGGCCCGGGCGCCCTGCGAGGCACGTGTCGATCCCGGGCTCTGAGCTCAGTTCCGCTCACCGCGGGCCGCGCCCGGGCAGCTCCCGGGGCAGGTCCCGGCCGGCCAAGACGCTCGGACCCGCGGCTCCGTCGCGGCGCACGACGCGGGGCCGGCCCCGCCGTGCCGAGCGCGTGACGGGCTGTCGCACAGCGGCGGGTGCGCACCGGGACCCCCGGCCCAGGCGTGGGGGACCCCGGGGGCCCGGGACTGCAGGGTCGGGGCACCGGGACACGGGAGGTGCGGGGCGCGCGAGGGGTGCTCCCCGGTCCGCGGGGTGCGTAGGGCCGAGCCGCGCCCAGCCTTCCCCCCTCCCCTCCGCGGGAATGGCTCCTCCCTGCCGCGCTCCCTCACTCTGGCTGGTGCTCGGCGCCGCCGGGCCGGGCCGGGCGTGGTTACGTCAGGGCGGGCCCCGCCCCCGTCCCCCGCTGCGGCGCCGAGGGGCGGCCCGTGCTCCGCGCCCGCCGGAGCCGGCCCCGGGGCGGGGGCGGGCAGCGTCCTGCTCCGCGCCGAGCATGCGAGAGCCGGCGAGCCGGGCTGCAGCGGCCGCGGCGGCGGAGCCATGCTGCTGGCGTCGGCCGTGGTGGTGTGGGAATGGCTGAACGAGCACGGGCGGTGGCGGCCCTACAGCCCGGCCGTCAGCCACCACATCGAGGCTGTGGCCCGCGCCGGGCCGCGGGCAGGCGGCAGCGTGGTGCTGGGCCAGGCCGACAGCCGCCTGGCGCCCTACATCATCGACCTGCAGTCCATGCACCAGTTCCGCCAGGACACCGGTGAGTCGCCCGGGCCGGGCCTCCCGCGCTGCCCTCGCGTTGATTTGCGCCGGTCGCCCTGCCTGCACATTGCACCGGGCCCCCGGTCTGGCCTTGCCGTTGGACGGCGGCCGGGGCGCAGCACTGCCCGCGGCTCTCGGCTGCACGGTGCTCTGGGCTTCGGACGCGAGTTGCGCCGTTCGGTGCCGGCCAGCGCGGCCGGACCTTGCACCGCATCGTGCTGACCGCTCTGCAGTTGCACCGCACCGCGCCACAGGGCCCAGCCGGCGCTGCCCGCCGTGGTCCCTCGGGCAGCCCCGCGCTGCCCTGCCCGGTCAGGTGCTTTCCTGCCTGGCACCATTGGTCCCGATTCGTTCTTCATCCCAGGGCCCTTGTTGCATTGCACTGGTTGGTGTGGAGTTGCTTTGCTCCCAGGTCCGGTATTGCATGGCGCTGCCTGACCTGGGATTGCCTTCCACCGTGTTGCACAATGCCGTGCTGCGGGGCCCCATACTGCATTGCCTAAGCTGGAGCTGGGCAGTACTGCGCTGCCTTTCCCAGTCCCATATCACATTGTGCTGCCTTTCTCTGCCTTACATCCCTTCCATCCCATCGCCCGCTCTGCCATCGTGTTGCTGGCTTTACTGCACTGCTGGGTGCAGCACTGCATTACACTGCTTGATCCTGGATTGCATTGCACGGTCCCATACAGCACCTGGGTTTTCCTTGCACTGCCCTGTGCGGCTTGCCCTGGAATAGCACAGTTCTGCTCCTCACTGCCCAGCACCATGCTGCTGCCAAGCCCTGCCTGATGCTGCCTGAGCCCATGCTGCCTGGCATCACCTGCTGCCAGCTTGTGTTATGACATCCTGCCTGGTCCCCAGGTGCTTGTCATATCGTGTGCTGGCCAGCCTTGCCTGTGTGTTCCTGGTCCCGTACGGGGGGGTCATGCTACCTGGCCTTCTTCCTGCTGCACCTCCCTGAGCCCTGTTGCATGCTGTGGCCTTTTCCTTTCC
Organism: Amazona ochrocephala; assembly: GCA_039720435.1. Lineage (NCBI taxonomy): Eukaryota > Metazoa > Chordata > Aves > Psittaciformes > Psittacidae > Amazona > Amazona ochrocephala. Next base: position 73,995,714 of record CM077882.1, read on the forward strand.
TGCCCCAGAGCCCCTTTGTGCGCAGAGCCTGTCTCCCGCAGACCCTGCTCACGCGTGCCCCACCATGCCTAGCTGCCTCTGTGCTACCCCAGAGGTGCCACCAACCCCAAAGACCCTGTGCTGTGCAATTCTTGCGGGCCAAATTAAGGCACAGACAGGTGGGAGGTCCCCAGGGTGATGGTTTGGACAGGTGAAAGGGTATTTGGTGTGGGGGGGAAATGAGCAGGCACTGGGGGGGTCCACAGGGTAGGGTATGTGGAAGGGCACCTTCCAAGGTGGTGGGGCACATATGGTCTTGGGGGCATCAGGGATGCGGGTCACAGGCATCCATGGGGGAGAGACTGGTGCAGGGGATTTGTGTCCCCCAGTATATGATGGCCATGGGGAGGGGACCAGCCAATTTCCTTGTCCCTGGGGCAGGGGGTGTTGCATGCTGTGGGGTGCTGGACGCTCCTTTGTCCTCCTTCCCCCAGCAGCCCTGGGGAGTGGTGGGGACCCTCCCCTGCCCGGGGGTGTGGGGATGAGGAACCTCTGGGGCAGGGCTGGGGACCAGCCTCTGAGGGCTATTGTCACCAGGAAGGAGGCCTGAATGAGGGATTGTTCTGTGTCTCCCTGGGTTGCTGGGGATGTTGGTATTTTGGGTCATTAAACAGCTCTGATTTGGGGGGGTCGTGACCCTGGCAGGGCCTGAATAGCTATTGTCCCTTTTCTTCCCCTGCTGAATGGGAGGCCGGCTGGCCACGCTGGGCTGGGGGGATGCCTGGCATTCCCACACCACCGCCCGGGGACCAACAGATGCCACATGCCGCTGCTGCCGCCCTTCCTGCCTCAGGCTGGATTAGGATAAATCACTGCCCCGCTCCCCTCTGCCCTGCTTTGTGCCACCAGTGCCAGCAGCTCTTCTCCCCCCCCCCCCCCCCCCGTGTTCCTGGGCAGGACAGGAACAGTGGTCTGGCTTCCCTGGGGTGCAGGTGCACCCCATTCTCCATAACAGGGTGCTGTTGTCATTAGTGCTAATAAACAGTTTTGTCTTTTTTCTTTTTTAGCCCACTTTTTCATGGAATGTGTTCTTGTGTTGGGTCAGGTGGTGGTGACTGCTCCCAGTGGAGAGGTGGGGGTAGAAAAGGACTGAAATTCTTGCAGGCTGTGCAAGACACGTGGTGAAAAGCTGAAGCAGGCGGCTTGGTATTTCTTCTCTTTGAGCCTTCTTGTTCCTGCTGCTGGCACTGGGGCTGAGCCAGGGGGGTTTGCATGAGTGTGGAGGCAATGATGCTCATGAGCTCATCCCACCTGCTAACCAAACAATTCTGGGCACCAGAGGCATGCTCAGGATGGGACCCCAAGGCTGAGCCTGGCCATGTTCACCATTGCAAGGCTCAGAGCTGCCCCTTTAATCTTTTATTACCCATCCCGCTCTGGACCTGAGGGGGAGATGGGGCCATGGCAGGTACTGCAGGAGTCTGGTGCCTACATGCCTGGTTTCATCAGGCTCCCAGGGAGGGCCCTGGGAGCAGGTTGGATTGGCCAAGCTTGTGATTCTGTTTCCCCATCAGGGCTGGGGCTAGGAGAGCAGCTGCCACAGTAGACCAATGGGGTGAAATCACCTCTCGTATGAAGATAGGCTGAGAAAATTGGGGCTGTTCAGCCTGGAGAAGAGAAGGCTGCGTGGAGACCTCATAGCAGCCTTCCAATACCTGAAGGGGGCCTATAGGGATGCTGGGGAGGGACTCTTCATTAGGGACTGTGGTGAGAGGACAAGGGGTAATGGGTTTAAACTTAAACAGGGGAGGTTTAGATTGGATCTGAGGCAGAAATTCTTTACTGTGAGGGTTGTGGGGCCCTGGAATGGGTTGCCCAGGGAAGTTGTGAATGCTTCATCCCTGGCGGCGTTCAGGGTGGGGTTGGACATAGCCTTGGATGGCATGGTTTAGTGGGAGGTGTCCCTGCCCATGGCGGGGGGGTTGGAACTCGATGATCTTGAGGTCCTTTCCAACCCAACTATTCTATGATTCTATGATTCTATGAAATCTGGCCTTTCCTCACTGGGTGCACCCCAGTGCTGTGTGCAATACGGCCATGGAGCTCCCTGGCCTTTCAAGTGTGGCAGTGGCAGGGCAGTTTGCAGGCAGCAGTGCGGGGACACCAAGGCGCAGCAGTCCGCTGGGAGGGTGGAGACAGTGGCTGAGCCAGGAAGCCAGAAAACTGTCCTGTCCCCCTGTGGAACAGCACTGGCAGGGCAGGTTGGGGTGGTTTTGTTCCCTGCCTGCAGGTAGATGCTGGCGCCAGGGCCTGACAACATCTCTCACCCTCCCTCAGGCACTATCCGACCTGTCCGGCGCAGCTACTACGACCCATCTTCAGCGCCAGGCAAGGGAGTTGTCTGGGAGTGGGAAAACGACAGTGGGACGTGGACGCCCTATGACATGGATGTGGGTATCACCATCCAGCGTGCTTACGAGAAGCAGCACCCTTGGGTGGACCTGAGTGCCATTGGCTTTTGCTATGTCATCGACTTTGCCACCATGGGCCAGATCAACCGTCAGACCCAGCGCAAGCGACGTGTTCGCCGCCGCCTTGACATGGTCTATCCTCTGGTCTCAGGCACCCTGCCCAAGTCACAGTCCTGGCCAGCTAGCCCTGGTGCAGCAGCAGCACCCCCAGTTCCAGCCTGTGCCTGTCCCCAGTGTCTCCTGGTCATGAGTGTCAAAGCCACTGTGTCAGCCGCTGGCCCTGGCACTGCCACCCTGCAGCCCCGCAAGGTCCCCCCTGCACCACCCGCCGCCTCCAAAGCCCCAGTGCCAGCCCCGGGGGCCAAGGCACCCGACAGCGTGGCTGCGGTGTGTGGCTCACTGAAGCCACTGGCAGCCCAAGGCAGCCGGCGGCAAGCGGGCAGCGTGCCAGCCTTGGGCTCAGCCAGTGCCAGCACCAGCCCCCCTGGTGCGAGCAGCAGCAAGGCTTCCCGCCCTGGCCTTGGCACCCTGAACCGCAACCACCTCCAGCGCCTGGCCATCGCCCAGTCCCGTGTCCTCATTGCCTCTGGGTGAGTCCTGCCACGTGCGAGCCAGAGGGTAGCTGGGGGGAGAACATGGTCAGTGTGGTTTTCGGGTTGTTTTTTCCCTGGGGCACAGAGGGGCAGCAGCCCCTGGGGGCTCCCTGCTGCAGGGATGTGATTCCCCCCGAGCCTGGTAGGAGATCTCATGGTCTCCAGCCTCCCGTGGGCAGAGGGCTCTGCTGGGCCCCTCGCCTTCCACACTGGTGCCTAGGGACTGGAGCAGGGATGGGGTAGCTTCTGCATCTCAATGAGTAGGCTGAGGCTGCTCTTTCTCTCGGTGGCAGGGATGAGTGGGGGACTGCAAAAGGCCCAAAGAAAAGGCATTCAGAACCCATGAGAAGGGGTCCCTCCAGACCCCCACCCTCCGAAGACAATTTTTTTTGAGGGAGTGGGCATCTAATGAGCCTGTTTCTCTCCTTTGTCTGGCTCTGCCATGAGCCTTCTGTCGCAGCCTGCCCCCTTTCCTCTCCCTCTCCATCCTCCCCCTTCCCTCCACTCCTGACCTGGGAAACTTTCCCATGGAAGAGAGCCCTGAGGGGAGGGGAGAAAGAGCTGTGGCAGCAATGTGGCCATAGGAGAAAAGAGTTAAAAACCAACAGACCGGCCCAGGGAGCAGTGACAAAAAGGGGCTGTGAATGGAGGCGCAGGCAGGGTTTCTAAAGAGTGAGAGAAAAGGCGGCGGTGGGGCAGGGGGGGCATGTCGCCCCATCGGGGGATTTTCTATTTCCAGCCCGTGCAGTTGCTCAGGCAACTATTGTCTGGCCCTGGGGCCTGTGGGGCTGTGGGTGCCTGCTGCCAGCCCTGATGTGCTCTCTGCTGGCTCTTTGTAGGGTCCCCACCGTCCCTGTGAAGAACCTCACAGGCTCTAGCCCCGTCAACCCAGCATTGGCAGGTGAGGGTGGGGTGACTGCTCCCCCTCCCCAGGGGGAAGTCAGCCCCAGCTGGCTGGTGTTTGGGGGAGCATCTGGGGTTCCGGGTGCTGCTGGGTGATCAGTGCCGTTTCGCCCAGGGATCACGGGGATCCTAATGAGTGCAGCTGGGCTGCCCGTCTGCCTGACGCGGCCCCCCAAGCTGGTGCTGCACCCCCCTCCTGTCAGCAAGAGTGAGATCCAGTCCATCCCTGGCATCTCCCACTCCTGCCGCAAGACCACCAAGAAACAAGCCAAGAAGGGTAAGAGGAGCTTTTCCACTGGGCTCCTGTTGCTGCTTCCCTACCTGGTTCCTCTATCCCCTGTGCCCTCCTGCTGCTCCCAGCAGTGGGTTTCCCCCACGCTGCCATCCGGTTCCTTTGACTCTTGCTCTCCTGCAGGTAAAACTCCAGAGGAAGTACTGAAAAAATACCTGCAGAAGGTGCGGCATCCACCAGATGAGGTGCGAGCAGCAGGGGCTGTGCTGGGGTGTCCTGGGGTTCTCTGACCTGGGAGCACCGACTGGAGACATGGGTGATGCCTCTATGCCATGCAGTGGTCTCCCACTGCCCCTTGTGGCTCTGCCCTGTCCCCATCCAAAGAGGGTCTCTGTGCCACACGCACGTGTTGGCCAGCCCCTGCAGCCACCCAGGTGTGGGTGCTGGTCCCTGGACAAGAGCTCGGCAGCTCATCAGCCCTGTGGCCTCGGTGAGGCTCTGGCTGCATCCATCCTTCTGACTCCTCTCCTCCTGTCCCACACAGGACTGCACCATCTGCATGGAGCGCCTCTCTGCACCCTCCGGCTACAAGGGACCTCAGACAGCCGTCAAGCCCGACCTGGTGGGGAAGCTGGTGAAATGTGGCCATGTCTTCCACCTCCACTGCCTGGTCGCCATGTACAACAATGGCAACAAGGTGTGAGGCTGTGGCCCTGCTTGGTGCCTGTGCTGAGCATCACCTGCCCTCAGCGGGATGGTGCTCAAGTCCTGGTGTGCTGGGGGGCTCAGACCTCCCTGCTCTGATAGGGAGTTCAATTTTTAGCAGCAGCAGCACTTCAGGACCGTTCAGTCACAAACCAGGGTCATGCGGGTGGTTTTCCCCCACTGTGGCCTGTTTTGCATCCCTGCTTTCCTTCCCTGCTTAGTGAACTTTGATCCCTGTGTGTTCGAGCAGAGCTACCTGGCGTCTGGTGCCAGGAGGTGCTTTTCCAGCAAGTGCTGGGCTTTCCTGAGCCCCCTGCAAATGGCCCTTGTGCTCGAAGTCCTGAGGAAAACGTGTTAATGTGTTTCACATGGCTTGAGGAGGTTCAAATATTTGCTATGTTTTCCTCTTTGAAATAAAAATGTGAAAAGCCCAAGGCAGAGGTAGGGGAAGTAGCAAGGGCTGTGAAACTGTTGAGGAAGAGAAACACAGACCTTGGGGCTTTGGTTGAAGTTGGATCACTGTAGCAAATTTCTCCAAGCCCTACCCCTGCTTCCCAAGTGCTTTTGAAATCACTGACTTCATGAGGAAACCAGGCTGCGCTGCCCAGGGGTGACGTGTCCAGTCTGGCTCATGGCTGGGGGATACTGGTTTCATTATGTTCCCCTCTTCTCTCAGGATGGAAGCCTGCAGTGTCCCACCTGCAAAACCATCTATGGGGTGAAGACGGGGACACAGCCCCCAGGGAAGATGGAGTATCACATTATCCCTCATGCGCTGCCGGGCCACTCTGACTGCAAAACCATCCGCATCATCTACAACATTCCTGCGGGGGTGCAGGTGCGTCCCAGCCCCATGCCCAGTGGGGTATGTGTATGGTCCCCTGTGGGAACTGGTGGCCCTTGTCATGCCTTGGCTTGGGGCTCTGGGTTCAGTGGTGTCTTAGGAGCTGCATGTCCATAGGGATGTTGTGGGAAGTCGGGTACATCTGCATGGAAGCATCGGCCCTGTTTGCTTAAGTGGCAGGGGAGCAGGCGGTAGAGTTTAGCGTCACTGTGCTGGAGCATGTCCACCCAGCACAGAAGTGAGCAGCTCTGCATCCACTGAGGTTGGGGGTTACCTTGAGCCCAGAGCGTCCCTCTGAGCTTCAAAAGGATTTTGTTGTTCTTCCAATCCACACACTGCAGGGACCAGAGCACCCAAACCCTGGGAAGAGCTTCACCGCCCGTGGCTTCCCGCGGCACTGCTACCTGCCGGACAGCGAGAAAGGCAGGAAGGTAAAGGGCAGCCAGGGTGGCCCGAGCCAGCCAGGGCTCACTCCAGGGTGTATTGAGGGGGAGAGGGAGCAAGCAGCTACTTGGAGCATGGGGAAAAGCAGATACGGCTTGTGTAGGCAAATTTGGGTGGAAGTTTTCCCCACAGCCCACCCATCATGCTCTGCAGGAGCCCAGTCATGTTCCTGTGCGCTGGGGGAGCTCTGCAGCCTGGTCCACTATTCCGGTTGGGTAGGACCCTGTGCTGGGATCCCAAGTTCCCTGGAGGGCTTGGCTGTGGGTTGCTTATGTTGCCGGAGCATACTGGGATGATCAGGCATGCCCTGAGCAGAAGTGGGTGTTCCCTCCGCAGTGTTTGCCTTGCTGCCTGCCCCAGCTCTCCCCTCCACAGGTACTGAAGTTGCTGCTGGTAGCCTGGGACCGGCGCTTGATCTTTGCCATTGGGACCTCCAGCACCACAGGCGAGTCAGACACGGTGATCTGGAACGAGATCCACCACAAGACAGAGTTTGGCTCCAATCTCACTGGCCACGGCTACCCTGACATCAACTACCTGGACAATGTCCTGGCTGAGCTTGCGGCCCAGGGCATCACGGAGGAGAGCCTGGCACAGGAGAAGGACTGAGACCGCAGCAGTGAGGCAAGGGCAGCGGCTCCTGTGCCACTCCTGAGGATAAAGCTGACGGAGAAACCCACCTGGATGCTTTGCAGGGAACACCGAGAACCCCTGCTCCTGGTGGCACCCACCCAGTGGGATCATCTGTAGACTGGCTGTGAATCTGAGAGAAGGTCCTTTCGGACATCCCCTTTGCTCCTGTAGGAAAGCCTCGCCCCACAGAGCTGCAGGGCTTCATGCTATCCTGGCCATCCCCTCTGGCTGGTGTCCTGTCCCCACTGCTGCTGTACCGAGGGCTTGGGGGGTGCCAGGTTCCCCTCTCTTCTCATCTATGGACGGTCCCAGCCTGGCCTGATGCCCCTGACATCAGTCTGGGGTTGGGACCTGGCCTGGGGTGGGAGTGGGGCCATTGGCGTCCCCCTTGCTCTGCCTCTTCCCTCAGCCATCTGTTTGTTCATTCGTCCTGTCCGGTACCTCCCCTCTGGTCTCCTGTGTCTATGGAGGTTGGGGCCCCAGTCTGCTCTGGCTGGCCCCTAGCCCTGTGCCCTCTTCTCCTCTTGGCTGTGTCTGAGCTGTGCCCTGCAGGGTTCCCTTGTCTGGGCTGCCCCCGTGCTGTGCCAGGGAAGGGAGGGGACGCGCACACACGCATGTTTCCTGGCCCATCTCCTGCCCTCCCCTTAGTGGGTTCCTTGAACTGTTCGTATGGGGGAATCCCCGCAGTGAATTTTTATATACCTCGTGTTTGGGGGTTTTCATATATATGTACATAGAGATGGTGGCATTCTGTGAGGTTGCCTGGGGGGAGAATGCGATGCTGTGGCCGGGCTTGGTGGCACTTGGGGTGGTGAGGGGACAGGGGCAGCACTGCTCCCCTACTGTGGAGACCCCCCCACCCCAAAGGGGGTCTGCGCCCCATGGTGGGGCTGTCACCTGTGGGTCCCCATGGGGGTAGGTGCAGGTGGCAATCATTCCCCTTCCTGCTGGGTCCCAGCACCATCCCCAGAGGCCCCTGAGGGGAGAGGTGTCTGGCAGTGATTTGTCACTGGTTTTGGGCTGGGGCCAGGGAGGGTGCCATGGGGGGACATTATGGGTAATGGGGTGTTGCTTGGGCATCTTGGGGTTCCTGCCAGTCCCTGGGCACTTCCTAGGGCCTCTCAGAGCCACCTGTGAGAGGGTGCTGGGGAGGTGCCCGCGGTTCTGGGGGTCCTGTGGGGCACTCCCCATCGGTGGGGTTGACTCTGTTCATGTCCCTGTCCCGCAAGGCCCTGGGATTTGAAGAGTGGGACCCTGGGGTTGGAGAGTGGAGCGGGAGGCAGCCCCCACCACTGCCCATGCCGCCCCCAGTCCTGCACTGCTGCTCCCAGGGCTCTGGGGCTTCCTTGCCCATTTTGTTGCATTCCCCTCCTGGTTTTGCTGGGGGGTGGCCTCGCGCCCCCCGTCCCTGGTGGCAAAGCTGTGGCGGGGGGGCCGTCCTGCTGTGCATCGTTCTGTTGTCGTGGCTGTTTTAACTCCCCTGCCTGGGGGTGCGTTGTCCCCCACCAGCTGCCCCACAGAGCAGGGGCTGGGGGTCAATAAAGCGGATGGCGGGGATGCTCGCTGTCCCTGCATGGCCTGGCCTCTCTGTTGTCTTCTGTCCGTCGTCTGTGTTGCCAGGTGAGTGAGGGGCATTGCAGGGGGGGCCCGGCACCCTTTGTCCCCTGATGCCCCTTTGCATGGGGCTGTCCCCAGCCTTCATTAGCATGGGATGATATTTTCTACCTCAAGGGAGAAAACCTCTTTCCGCAGGAAGACCCTGTTTTGGGCGGCTCTGCAGCTGGGGGAGCTGCTGCAGTGCCATTTCTCCACCGCAGCCCTGGACTTGCCCCACTGCAGAGAACCCATGGCTGGAGCTATGCAAAACCCTCCGGTGGCCTGGGGGAGCAGGGGAGCCCCCCCACGCTGTCACCATCACACAGACTCTTCACAACCTGACTTTTTTTGTCTTTTTTTAATGCTGTGTTCCCTCCACAGTTCATGGCTGAAATAAAACTGATCCGTGCCTCTGCGCGTGTGTGTATATCTACCCTGATAGATATACATGGGGACAGGGGCTGCCCTCCCACTGCAGTGGGCAGGGATCGGTGGCTAATGCTGTGTGTCTCCACGAGGTTGCCCTGCTCCCTCCTGTCCTGCAGGGAAGTGTTGCTCGTGCTGTCTGTGCTGGCCCCGGATGCTGCAGGTCCCGGGGGCTCTCGGCAGGGCTGGGGCTCTTCTCCCCAGGAGTCAGGCTCCTGTGCACATCCTGACCTGGTGTTCGCAACCCGCAAGTCTCCCCTGTGGATGTGCTCAGGCGCTGCTGGTGTTCTGCGTGTGGGAGAAGGGAGGGTTGCACGGCTTTCCCTGGCTCTCTGGGGCCAGGCTGAGGGGAAGAAGATGGCTGTGCGGAGGGTTTCTTTTCCCCTGGGCACCCCAGTGTCCTGAGCAGCTTGTTGAAGGGGACCCTGGGTCCCCTTGTTCTGGTTTTGGGATGGAGGCACAGCTGGGGCATGGCTGCAGTGGAGGGGAAGCTCATTTCGTCTCTGAAGGGGCAGAGCCCCAGGACTGGTTGGAAGGGGAAGATGCAGTCGTTGAGGTGCAGGGCCTGGCCGGGGTATGTGGTGCGTGCTGGTGACAGGTTGACCCTGGGACTTGGCCTCCGAGGTCAGCTGGGGACGGGTGTCCGAAGGGCCATGGAGCCCTCAGGAGCTTGACGCTGGAGCTTCGGGGTCTGGAGGGCAGGAGCATGTGTTACCCCATGGACAGGTGAGCCTGGGGCCTCTGTGGGGCCAGGGACCCTCAGCTCTAGGGGGCTGCTGGTGCTGCACAGCTTTGCCTGTGGAAGGGATGGCGGGCAGGGGGCTTGGCCTGGGCTTGGGGGACAATTGGGATGGGAGGGGACACGGGATGGGGACGTGGCCGTCACGCCAACAGCCCCTCCGGCTCTTGCTGGTATCCCTCGCCCACAGAGAGCACAGTGCAGGCCTCCAGGCTTGCAGCAGGGCTGTCCCCTCCACCCACTGCACGGTATCCCTTTGCTTTGTACCTCCAGCGGCCGTAGCAGACCATCGCCAGGATGGTGGCCAGCCCCGCCAGCGCCGCTGCAGCAATGCCGGCCACCTGGCCCCCTGACAGCCCCCAGCCCCTCACCGTCTCTGTTACGTGCTGGATTTCTTCTGGCTGGGCTGGCCGCCACGAGTGGCTCTGCCCGTCCCTGACCCAGGCACTGCCCCCGTCCGCGCTGCTCACCAGCACGGTGTCGATGGCCGGCGGGCTGGTGGGGGGCCGGGTGAAGGGGGGCAGGCGGGCGGGTGGCAGCGAGCCCCCTGTGAGGATTCCAGCCTGGACGCAGTATTCCACCTGGCAGCTATTGCTGATGAGCGCCAAGTGCTGGCTGAAGCCTGGGGGGCATTTCTTGGCATGGAGGTCCTCGGCAGTGCCCTGGTGCTGCCTTGCCAAGGGGTTCCCTGCCTGGCAGCTAAAGAAACCCCCAAAGGGCACTGCATACTGGCTACCCCCCTCATAATCCTGGCTCACACACACCATAAGCTCATCGAAGAGCTTCAGTGGGAAGTACCCCAAGGGGCAGGATTGGGCACCGGTGATGGGGTTGACGCTCTGACTGCTGAACAGCCCTCCAAAGAGGTATCCCAAGCCTGGGGCCCCTGTCCTGCTCGCAGCACACCAGTAGGCGCTGAATTGCACCCGGGAGAGCCAGAAGACATCCTGGCACTCGCGGTGGCAGAAGATGCCCAGGGTGCACTTGTTGTGGCACTGCAGATGGCTGTGACCTTCCTCCCGCTCCTGCATGCCCAGCAGCACTGCAGTGTAGGTGGTGGGGCAGGAGAAGGCCCCAGTGAGGGGGTTCCTCTGCTCCAGCCCCCGGCAGAGCATGCTGGTGTCGGGGCCGGCCAGCCCAGTGCACTCCTGGAAAACTCCCCCGAAGGTGAAGTTGGTCATGGCACCCTCGCAGGAGCCATCGTCGATGTTGGCATGGAAGTTGAAGTTGGGCGAGGTGGCATCGGTACAGCCTGGGTAGGTGTTGAAGGTGTAGTAGCGGCGGATGGCCATCTCCACGTGCCTGGCCAGCTTCTTTACTGTGGGGAATGGCAGCTCTGGCAGGGTGCTGGGCTTGATGAAGAAGTACAGGGGCAGCCCTGAGCGGTCGAGAGCCACCAGCTGGTTTCTGATTCCCTCCTGCCAGGTCTTGAGGGTGATGCCTGGGTAAAAGGGGGTCCCACCAATGCTCTCTACCCTGGAGCTGGTGCGGTTCTCCAGATACTGCTTGGCGAAGCCAGAGCTGACATCCAGGGACTCCTCGCTTTTCACACTGATGATGCTGTAGAAAGCCGCACCGGCTGAGGCTCTGACAGCACTCCTTTTGGCCCAGCTGTCCTTCAGGAAGGTTGCCTTGATCTGATCCTCCTGCATCAAGCTTGCTCCAGCGTCCACAGACGTGATGGTGTGGGTGCCATAGTTGAGCACCAGCACCTCGGCCAGAAAGTCAGCCATGCGCGTTTGGTTGTTCTCCAGGTGGCTGGCGATGGTCAGCAGCTGCTTCTTGAAGCCCTTGTCCAGGACTGCCCCTGGGTCAACCTTGGCTGTGTAAACCAGGTTCCGGACTTGCACTCGGGTGGTGACAGCATGGTCTTTCACTTGGTGGGTCTTGGTCCTCTGAAAGTCATACGAGAACTTGCCATTGATGGAGGAGAAGAGGAACAGCTCCAGGTTGATGGAGGCAGAGGTGATGCTTTGGTAATCTTTCCAGGACTCGATTATCTCAGAGTTGATGTCCAGGTTGCTCTGCTTGCGAGGGATAGTGAAGACCTCATCTGGAATGATATAAGATCCATCTTCCGTGGTCTTACACAGTGAGTAGCCCAGATTGATGACTTTGCCCATATCCAGATTCCTGAGGTTATCCCAGCCCCCCCCTGGCAGCACTTCCAGACCTGGGAGCTTCAGGGCCTTCTTGCACTCCGGAAGCCTGGCAGAGGGGGACAGCTCCTGGCTCTGCTCAGCCCCTGTCACCAAAGCCACCGACATGGAGGCCAGCAGGACCCGCACCAGCAGCCAGCCCATGGCCGAGCCGGCACAGCGCCTTTGCCCGATGTCCAGGCGCTGGGGCTGGAACTGAGAACTGAGCTGCTGGGGCTGTAGCTGTGGGTGTTTCCTCCTTTTGGGGGGTTGAACAAATGAAAGGGAAAGGAGAAGTGAGAACCAAGGATTGTGAGAAATGGCTGAGTGGAGCTGATCAAGTGGGTGGGGAGTAGCACGTACAGGTGCCCAGAGCCTCCCTGCTGTGAAAGCTCCCTGTCCCTAGGAAAGCTGCATTGCTAGGGATGGAGCAGGGAGAAACCTCTCTCTCAGCCTGTCACTGTGCCCAGTGAATTTCACGGTGTCCCTTGGGCAATGCCTGTGTGACTCCCTCAGCTTAATCCCCCCTTGTTCCTGAGTGACCCTTCTTGCCATGCAAGGGACCTGTCCCCAGACTCTTGGCTGGGGGGTCCCACTCGCACAATGGGGTGAGACCTGTTCCTTGGTCACATGGACCTTACTGCTGCCTCCAAGGCTTTCCCTCACAGCAGAAGCTAGGAGAGGAAGCAGGGAGCTAGTGCAGTGTGGTTTTGGTGTCGGGGGCAGTGCAATATTTGTCTCTCTTCTCTCTTGGGGAAGAGGCTGCCCCACACCCTGGGACAGGGTCTGGTAGGTTTGGAGGTCTGCCCATGGGGGCTGGCCTGTAGCGCAGGTGTCCCCCCATACCAACATCTGCAGTAGGGTCCTCTGCAGCCTCCTCTACCCCATCCCAGACCTTTCCCGGGTCTGCAATCCTCAGGGTTGCTGTGCTGCTGGAAGCTGGTTCCAGGGGTACTGGGCTGGTTCAGCCCAGGGATGCTGGCACATGGCTGGGATCCAGTTCCAGCAGCACAGAGCAGCTGCTGGGTGTTTCGGGGAATGAAGAGTTAAAGCAGCTTCTGCTGTGAAAGCTGTGGCTCTTTCCATGTGAACGGGCTCATTTCCCCTATTTTTGCTGGTTAGTTCCTCTGCCCAGGAAAGTTCTGGTGAGGGCAAGGCTGAAGTGAGAGCTGTGGTGAAGCAGGATGTGGATGGGACATCACAGATGCGTGTGTGCCTTTGCCAGGATAATGCCGGGTACCTGCTTGTGGAATAGACAAGAGGAAAACTGTTAGGGATGGCCATGTTGGCAGCAGTATGAGGCTCCCACACCAACCTGGAGCCGTCTGCTTTTCAGACCAGGTTGTGAGGTCACCTTACCTCAAATCCAGCTGCGTGTTTCACTGCCACCCAGCAACAAAGCCTGAGCAGTGGCCCCTGGCAGGGAGCTGCAGCTGGCGACGGCTGTGGCCCCTAGGACCAGAGGAGGGACAGAAGTCGCGTGGGGCAGAGAGGAGTTGCCTCGCCTCTCTACGAAGCAGGAGCAGCTCCGAACCAGAACCCAGGGCTTCTCTGCGCTGCGTCAGCTGCTGCAAGCCATCCTCTTCCATGGGGACCAGGACGCGGCAGAGTAAGGCAGAACCTGTCCGCCACACCCAGCTGGGGGATTCACATCAATGAATTCCGCTCCTGACTGCCACGGGGAATGAGCAAATGCCGCAGCGGGAGCTCGCCTGCGGGGGGGCGCCGGGAGGGTGGACAAAGACCTAGGCAGGGCTGCTGCTGCCTTCCGGTGTGTGAGGAAGCGGCAGTGAGGAGGATGGCAGCAGCGGAGCCGCAGGTGCGGCAGCAGCGGGGTGGGGGTGGGGGGGATGTGGTTTAGTCTCCCCCCCGTCCTGGGCTCAGTGTAACAGTTACTTTTCTCCTTCCTAGGATGTGGCGCAGGGCTGTGTTTTGCCTTTACTCTGAGAATAAGGCTGGTCGCGCACTGATGTTGCAGTTGTTGCTTGGTTGTGCTTACCCCGATCAAGGATTTTTCAGTTCCTCACGCTCTTCTGGTGGGGAGGGCACAAGAAGCCAGGGGGGAGCAGAGACAGGACACTGGACCTGAACTAGCCAGAGGTGTACCCTGTACATACCACAGCACGCCATGCCCAGTGTAGAAACTGGGGGGAGTCACCCGCAAGGCTCAGATCGCTGCTTGGGCTGGCCTGGTTATCAGTCAGCGGGTGCTGAGCAATTATATTGGGCATCACTTGTGTTTATTATTTCTTTTTTTTCACTACCCTTTTCAGTTTCATATTCTCTCCCCTTGTTATTTCCCTTATCATTACTACCATTGGTGGTAGCACTAGTGGGTTTGTGTTGTACCTTAGTGACTGGACTGTTCTTATCTCAACGTGTGGGGTTTACATTCTTTCAATTCTCCTCCCCATCCCTCTGGAAGCAGGGGGAAATAAAGGCGGGGGAATGAGTGAGCTGCTGCGTGGTTCTGAGTTACCGGCTGGACTTAAACCATGACACCCCCCAGAACAGCAGAGCCATTAAATGCTCACAGCTGGGGCCAGGGGTGGCATGTAGTGCTCACAGCAAGCCACAGAGTTTGTGCAACCCAAATCCACATGGCCTGCTATGGATGGATGGATGGAGGCAACAGAAAACCTTTTTGGTGCTGCTTCTGGGCTGCTAGGCGCTAGGTCTGACTTCTGATGGGTCCATCAGGGAGCCTTGGCCAGGTTCGTGCATCCTTATCCTGCTGGCACTTCCTGTGGGCTAGGATCCCCTGCAACGGTGTGTCCTTTAGCTTTGTCCTGCTGCTTGTCCCCACACTGGGAAGTCAGGAATGAATTATGCTGGGAGGGCAGCACAGTTTAGCACTCTGGCTGTAAAAAGCAGATGGCCTCAGAGAAGTGCATGAGGGCTACTAATAAATATATCCTGGAGGGAGGAACTAGAGTTTGCTACAGAACAGAAACCCCACAGGTCGTAACCATTGAGAGGTACAGGCCGAAGTGCTTGCAGGAATCACCTGAGACTGATGTTACACTGGAAAAGCATGAAGTATCCTACAGCCACCAGGTTGGCTGCTGGCTTGGATTGATGCTCAGCACCAGAGCGTGGAAATTCCTTAGAGTTGATGAAAAACTGCATATGTACCATGTCAATAAATAAATAGGCAGACAGAGAGGGTCTATATATCTACACCCACATAAAGAGATATTTAAGCTTTTCTTGGTTATGCAGAAACCTGAAAGGGGAGGGGATACTTTTGCATGAAACAGCCCTTTTGTCCTCATTGATGTTTTACTTTTAGACAAATCTTGGGGAATCTTGTCACAAGGAGAAGTGGAGAAATGTAAGCTCAAAATCCGCCAAAATGAAGCACCTGGGTTTTCCAGTTTTGTTCCCTTTGCTAGCTGTGTCTATTACAGACAATAAAGGAGTGTCCCAGTTTGTGGATTTCTGTGGAGAAAAAGGGACTGAGCAATTCTGGGGGCTCTGTGCCTGGCATGTGTGCTGGTAAATGAGGGACACAAAGTGGGAACGCAGGCCATGCAGATGCAGGTATGACTTGAGTGGTTGTAAGTATGGTCCTGGCTGTTTGTCTTAATTAGCTCCTCTGCATTAAGATGGTGATTTGACCAGCGTGAGGCCTGTCTCCCAGAGAGACTCAAACCCAAAGCACATTCAGGCAGAAGGGCCCTTTCTCCTGAAAGTCAGCCACAACCTGGTTTTCTGTGAGTGAACTCCTGAGACGCTCAGGCTCTGTCGAAGTCCTGACAAGGTCATTCCCAGCAGAGCCGCAAAAGCCGCAAGGAGCACAGGCGGTCCCTGGGGACACTTTCACTTCACCACTGGGTAAGGTGACAGCCACCACACACCAGGGGAGGGCAAGGCCAGGCAGGAGTAGGAAGCATGACCTGACCTCGAAGCACTCAAAGCCAGCTTTGGCTTTTTCTGTTCCCTGCCCCACCTGATGCAGACCGGTGCTTTAAGTTGCTTTTAAACTAACATTGTTTAAAGCCACCGTTCTTTCCTCGTTCTGTCCCATGTGCTTGCGCAATGTCTGACATCAAACACATAGGAGACAGTTTTGTGAGCTGGTTTTCACCTTTGTGATATGGCAGGTGATTGCTGCCATTTAATGGGCCCTATAACATCCCCATCGCGTAGCAACCTCTGTGTGCCAGCTCTGTAGTGTTGTGTGGCTGCTGGAGGCACTGTGGCAGGTGAGAAGAACAGATACCTCCAGCATGCTCTTCTGGATAATATTTCTCAGAGAGGTATTAACTGTGACTTTTACTAAAGGTTTGCTGACTTTCTCTGTGGGGGCTTTCCCAGCTTTGGAGTAGGAGAACAGAGAAACCAGGCAAGAATCACTGGATGACTCTGCTACTTACAAGGTCAGGCTTGCTCAGTGCCCGAGCCCTGTTATTATGGGCATGTAATCAATATTGAGTAATTCTGCCCAGGGCATTTAACTTTTCTTCATGTTGATCAAAATCTAAATTTTTCTTGGTGGTCACCAGCGTTATTTCTGGTTACAAATAGAATCGCAGAATCACAAAATGAATTGGATGTGTCCATCATTTCCAACCCTCTGCCACGGGCAGGGACACCTTCCACTAGACCAGGTTGCTCCAAGCCCCATCCAACCTGGCCTATATAGATATGGGATTTTTATCTTTGAGTATTTTTTTGGCACGGGGAAATAGCTCTGAAGTCATGAAGATCTCAGGAGGGATAACTTCAAATTGTGTTTCCTTGTGCAATAGTCATCTAGCTCCAGAGTGGATGGAATGGCACTATTTTCTTATAGCTCACTTGCTTTACTGAAAGGGAGCAATAAATGAGCTTATTTGGTGTAAACTGACTTTTAGACTTATTTTAAAGTTGTTGGGGCCTGAAGGGCATTAATAGGCTTTAATTTCCCTGGGTAGCCTCAGCTGGCCCCACACCCATGGCTGCAGGAGTCACAGTTGTGCTCAAACCTGAGCCCTCTGTGCTCTGTTGTAGCTGTGGTGGTCTGCAGCCCTGTCTGCTGGATGGATGCCTTGTAGGCAGCTCCTCTCCTGCATGGACCCATTGGGTGCATGTTGTAGCTCAGCCCCATGCTTCTGGGGGACCCTGGCCCTTGGTCATCACTTGCTGTGGCTTTCCATGGACCTGGTCACCAGCCCTGGCTCTGCTCACTGTGTCCATGTGACTGCATCTGCCCACGAGGGTCCTGCCGATGCTGAGCTCCCTCCTGCCTATCCCTATGTTTGGGGGGGAGGTGGTCTTTGCTGCTCCCTGACAGAAGCCACCAAACCAGTCTGCATCGTGGGTTAATGATGATACAGTATCAGCGGTGCTGGAGCTGAGCCTCAGCCCGCCCGGAGAGCTCGAGTGACGCCTGTGACCGTGGACACAGGGCTGGCAGAGAGCCCCATCCCAAACGCTGCAGCAAGCACAGGCCGGGGGTGCCGGCGGCGCCAGCTGAACGTCTGGAAACCCTTCACTGCGCCGTCGTGTGGCCAACTCCCGGTACTGTAGGCAGCGTGGGGTGGGCCTTGATGTGGCGCCGGGTGCGCCTCGATGCTGCCATCATGTGTCCAGAGTTCGGTACTGCAGGTGGTGGTGTGGGAGGGGGGCGGTGTGGCGCCGGGCCCGTCTCGCTGCTGCCACCCTGTGTCCAGAGTTCGGTACTGCAGACCGCTCTCCGCGCGGGAGCCGTGGGGCTCCCTTTGTCCCCGCGGCTGTTCCCGGAAGTGGCCGTTGTCACGTGATGGTTGCTGGCTCTCGGTGGGCAATGGCGGCCGCGGCTCCACGCTCGGGTGCGGGCGGGGGCGCGGGGTACTCGTGGCCGCAGCCCGGTGTTCCCGAACTGGCTCCGGTCCCTCCAGCGCGCCGTTTCGGTGCAGCATGGCGGCGGGCGGGGTCCGGGTCCCGGCAGCGGCGGCTGCAGGTGAGATCCGAGCCCGGCGGGGGTCCACGGTTACCGGGGAGGCGAGCGAGCCCGTCCACCCGTCCCTTGGGCGGGCGCAGGGGGGTGTCTCCTGCCCGCTGGCCGCCCGGCGCGGGAAGCTTCGCAGCGCCCGGAGCGCAGGGTTGCGGTCTGCCGGAGAGGAGCCGGGTCAGGGGCCCTGAGTGCGCTTGCTTCTACCTTAATCTCCCTTGATGAATCTCAGGCACCTCGGAGGTTCCTGCCCGGCATCCTGAGCCCTGCCACTGTGCTTGTCTCTCTCCCTTTGCTCGGTGTTGCTCGGTACTGGGGGGAGTAAAGAAAGTGGGGGGAATTGCCCAGAGGGTCCTTAATTCACACTGTATCTTCATTAGTAGGGAAAGGGGTGAAGATGCAAATGAGCTTTTAGAAACCAGCCAAGGGATTTCCTGTTTATTTCCTCTGATCTAAACTGGCAGTTAGTTTGGAAATGAAACTGTTCACTGTAGCTTTAAGATGCTGAAAGATCTGGAGGTTGAAATTCTCTGTCCATGAAATGAGTGAGGTCTGCAGCAATGGGGGGCTGGGGCAGGGCTAATTGCCCTCCTTTTGTTCTG
The DNA here is from genome assembly GCA_039720435.1 of Amazona ochrocephala. Taxonomy (NCBI): domain Eukaryota; kingdom Metazoa; phylum Chordata; class Aves; order Psittaciformes; family Psittacidae; genus Amazona; species Amazona ochrocephala. The sequence goes on from CM077882.1 coordinate 74,013,936, forward strand.
CAAATAGACCTTGCCGTGTTGTGCCCTGGGGGAGCCCAGCTAATCCCAGCTTTTCTGGTGAGACAGTCCGGGAGGATTTCGGTTGCTGCTGCTGCTCTCCTGGTTTCCCTCGGTTTGGATGCCTGCCTTGCTCTAATAAAGTCATTAGGTTTCTTCAGAAAGGCTTAGTATTCTAGATGCAGAGACAGCGTTGTGAGGGAGCTGATGCAGACTTCGATCCGTGTTGCAAGGTCCTTGTAGCAGGAGGCTCATCGAGTTACCAGACTGGGTGGCCTTAGGGCTTCTCTGGTTTATGCCAAGTCATTTCAAGTCTCAGTTTGTTGAGAAGGGCCAGAGCCTTCATTTGCTCTGCTGCTGATTTGCCCTGGCCATGGAGCTAAAGGCTTTAGATGTGGGAGCAGTTGGCCTAAGGCTTGTTCACAGAATCTTCTGCCATCTAAGAATTATGTTGTCTAAAGATGAAATGGAGTTTCTGTCATTAAAGCTTTACAAATGCCCTTTAAATCCTAGTGCTTTTAATGGATGAGACAGCTGTGGATGGCCCAGTGTGCAGCCTATGTGTCCAGCACCCTACAGGACAAAATATGCCTGACCTTGCTGGCCACAGCGTGCGGCTGAAGATGAGTGCAGTGTCACAGGAGGTGGTTTGAGGATGAACTGAAAATGTTCCAGGTCTTGTTTCTGGGGGAGTCTCTCGTTTGTAGATTGTCCTGGTGCTCTGTGGACAGGCTCCTGGCTGTGTGTTGTTTGTGCAGGTGTCTAGCAGGCCCCTTCCTCTTCTTTCTTTCTTTCTTTATGTCCTTTTAGGGTTCGATTTCATAACTCTCTGGCAGACATGTGGTACCCCAACTTACTGTTTAACTACAGCAGCAGTTTGCAGCGGCTTAGTTTCATACCTTGTATAAAGATAGCATTGTTCTGAACCGCAGGGCGTGTCTGTCGCCCAAAGGTGAGGCTGTCTTTAAGCACAGAGTGTGCCTGTTTAAGTCATGGTATTTCAAACCCTTCTTTTCTTGCAGCTTTGTGCCCAGGCAGGTGTGTGACCTGCACTGATGTTCAGGCTTCCTACAGCTACGAACCCCATCAGTGGCATTACTTTAAGCAGTTCTGCGAGCCTGGTGTTCACAGTCCTCGCAAGGTCTGTACGTATCAGGAGGTGATGGAATACTTCCATGTGGTTGCGGTACTGTGGCAAGTATCCTTTGGTACTTAAGTGCTCCCCAGCAGTAGAGCAGAGTGTCTCAAACCAGTTCTTAAGGCTCCTAAGTTACGCAGAGCTCCTCAGTAATTCAGCTAGGAAAAGAAGTCTGTCTCACGGAAGTGATTTTGGTCTCAGATGTACGGTGTCATTTCTCCCATCTCTGAACCACCTTGCAATTCAGCTGTCTTAGATGTGTTAAATTCTTCCTCTTCTCTAAGAGAAAAGCAAGGGGAGGCAAGCAACGATCGCCCAGTCATTACTGCCTCACATGCCGATCCAAAGTGAACAGGCCTCTTCTTTTTTTGTCACTAGAAAAGTAAAGCACAGTCTTTTCCCAAATCAATTGAGAGGTTGGATTCTCACATGATGAATGTGCCTTGCAGCTCCACCAGTCTGTTTGGGGAGGAGGCTACAGAGTCCAGTTTGGGGCATTTTCTCAGAGTGGGTGAGAAACAAACCTCAGTTTTTCTGCTGTGTATTCAACATTCCGATTTTTCCCCTCTTTAGTCTGCTGCTCAAGTCCTGCGTGATGAAGATTGTCCTTCGATGATCATTCCAAGCAGGCCTCGTGAGTGGTTCTATTTCTTACACACATCTTAGCAGATTGGGAGCGTTCACGTGAAAGCACAGCTCCAGTCTGAGAAGTGTTTTGTGGCAAGATCACGAGGTGCTGACTGTTACCTGGCAGTGGCATCCCTTCAGTTTCAAACAGTTTGAAAGTATAAAGATATAGTATTTTTTTTTCTAGAGAGCCATCCGTGGACACCCGGAGTGCGATTGGGTCAAGCTGAGCTCTTTCTTGCTCTTCAATCATCACTGATACAAAATGCTTTACAGCGCAAATTGTGCCTTCCAAAACGTGTGAGCACTCAACCCAGGCCAAGCTGTTGGCGCGAAGGAAATGCTGGGGCAGCTGTTGAAGTTCAGGTGGTACTTGAGCCCGGTTACAGCGCAGCTTGCTTTTCAGTGCTGCACGTAGTGCTGCCTATGCAGGGAGGCAGAGGAATTAAGGGGACAAAAACCTGGTTTTGTCACTGTGGTCAGCAGGTGTTTCTGAGTAGACAAGCCCAGATGTCAGAGCTCAGGAGTATCTGTCACTGACCTAGAAGCTCGTGCGATTAAGGAACTGCTCTTTATTTTTCTGTGCTTTAAAACAGAGATTGTGTAAGCCAGGCACAGGCTGTCAAATGAGAACATAATGGATGAAATGATAAGAAATTAAAAATCAGTCTGAAAAATGATGTTCTGACCCAAAAGACAGAAAATCCTTTTCAAAGGAGCTATTATCTTGTTTTAGACTACAGCAAGAGGTGAAGATGAGAGAAGGAGGAAAAGAGACATGTTAGTTAATTATTTCCTGAGAATAACTGGGGGTGTATGTATTCCAGGTATGTATTCCAGGCTGAATATTGAGCCCAGGCATCAGTGCTTATCGGAACCCGGTGCGGAAGGTGCAGAAGCCTTAGGTAAAGGTGAAGTACAGCTGTGCAGGTGAGCTGACCTCCTCCTCCCTTTGGCATGTAACCGAGGACCTGGTGCAGCAATGAGCAGGGCAACGTAAATGAGTATGTAAACATCTGTCCTTGTCTCTCTCTTTCGTAATCTCCTCCTCCCTCTGCCTAACCAATAGTTTCTGTCTCTTTTCCATTCCTTCCTCTCCAGGAATGTCTAGTGATAGTGGCCGGCGCTGGAGCTCACCTGGCAGACGAGGAGCTGACACTTGCTGTTATGTCCTTAATTTACACTGTTTTAAAACCATTTTTTTCCTATATCTATCCAATTTTCCCCATCTCTAACCCATTTTAAGCCATTATTGTCCATTTCTAACCCATTTTTGACTCTTTCTCAGCCTATTCTGTCCACTTCTACACTGATTTATGCCATTTTTTGCCAATTGTAACCCTTTTTTTTTTTTCCCATTTCTAGCCCATTTTAAGCTTTTATTGGCTGTTTCTAAACTGGTTTTGGCTATTTCTAACCCTATTTTGCCCAATTCTAACTTTTTAAGCCATTTTTGTCGTTTTCAAACCATTTTTGTACATTTCTCACCAATTTCTTGCAATTTCTAACCCGTTTTTGCCCATCTCTAACCCATTTTAAGCCATTTTTGGCTATTTCTAATCCATTTTTCCCATTTCTAACTCCTTTTAAGCTTTTTTTTTAGCTTTTTTTTAAACTGCTTTTGGCTATGTTTAACCCTTTTTTGCCCAATTCTAACCCTTCTTAAGCCATTTTGCACATTTCCAAACCATTTTTGTCCGTTTCTCACCACTTTCTTGCCATTCCTAACCCATTTTTACTCACTTCTATCCTGTTTTAAGCCATTTTTGGCCATTTCTAACTTGGTTTTGCCTCTTTCTAACCAGTTTTAGACCTTTTTTTCCCCATTTCTAAACCATTTTTGGCCATTTCTAACCCATGTTTGGCCACTTCTAACCCCTTCTATGGTATTTTTGTCTTTTTGTGAGCCTTTTTTTCCCAATTCTTACCCTTTTTAAGCCATTTTAACCATTTCCAAACCATTTTTGTTAATTTCTCACCAGTTTAAAGCCATTTTTGGCCTTTTCTAACCAATTTTTGCCTATTTCTAACTCGGTTTAAGCCATTTTTGGCCTTTTCTGTCCTATTTTTGCCCGCTTCTAACCCATTTTAAACCATTTTGGCTTTTTTTTAAACACATCTTTTCCATTTCTAACCCATTTTAATCCTTTTTTTTGTCTAGTTCTAAACTATCAATGGCCATTTCTATCCCATTTTTTTCCCATTTCTTACCAGGTTTAAGCCATTTTTGGCTATTTCTAACCCATTTTTTCCCATTTCTAACCTGTTTTAAGGTTTTCTTTTATCTATTTCTAAGCTGGTTTTGGCTATTTGTAACCCTTTGTTGACCAATTCTAACCCTTCTTAAGACATTTTGTGCATTTTCAAACCTTTTTTGTCCATTTCTCACCAATTTCTGGCCATTTCTAACCCATTTGTGCCCATTTTAAACTTGTTCTAAGCCATTTTTGGCTGTTTCTAACCCATTTCTGCCCTTTTCTAACCCATTTTCAGTCTTTTTTGGCTATTCCTAAACAATTTATAGCCATTTCTAACCCATTTTTTGCCCATTTCTAACTTGTCTTAAGCCATTTTTGGCTGTTTCTAACCCATTTCTGCCCATTTCTAACCCATTTTAAGTTTTTTTGCTGTTTCTAAACTATTTATGGCCATTTATGTCCCATTTTTTACACATTTCATGCCAGTTTTATGCCATTTTTTGGCTATTTCTTACCCATTTCTATCCCCTTTTAAGCTTTTTTTGGCTATTTCTCACCATTTTTGGCCTTTTCTGTCCCATATTTGCCCACTTCAAACCCGTTTTAAGCATTTTTGGCCATATCTATCCCAATTTTACCCATTTCTAACCCGTTTAAAGCCAGGTTTGGTCTATTTTTAAACAATTTCTTCCCATTTCTGTCTCAATTTTAGGCATTTATAGCCATTTCGAGCCGGGGAACTACAGAGCAGTCAGCCTCACCTTTGTGCCTGGTGAAATCTTGGAGTGGATTCTCCTGGAAGGCATGCTGAGGCACATGAAAACCAACAAGGTGCTTGGTGACAGCCAGCATGGCTTCACTAAGGGGAAATCCTGCCTGACCAATCTGGTGGCCTTCTAGGATGGGGCTACGGAACTGATGGACACGGGTAGAGCAGTTGACGTCATCTACCTGGACTTGTGTAAAGCCTTTGACACTGTCTCACATGACATCCTTGTCTCCAAGTTGGAGAGACATCAATTTGATAGGTGGACCACTCGGTGGATAAAGAACTGGCTGGATGGCCGCACGCAAAGAGTAGTGCTCAGTGGCTCAGTGTCCAGCTGGAGACCAGTAACGAGTGGTGTCCCCCAGGGATCGGTGTTGGGACCGGTCTTGTGCAACATCTTTGTGGGTGACATGGACAGTGGGATTGAGTGCGCCCTCAGCAAGTTTGCCGATGACACCAAGCTGTGTGGTTCGGTTGATACACTGGAGGGAAGGAATGCCATCCAGAGGGACCTTGACACGCTTGTGAGGTGGGCTGATGCCAACCTGATGAAGTTTAACCATGCCAAGTGCAAGGTCCTACAGCTGGGTCGGAGCAATCCCAGGCACAGCTCCAGGTTGGGCAGGGAAGAGATTCAGAGCAGCCCAAGGAGAAGGACTTGGGGGTGTTGGTCGATGAGAAAATGAACATGAGGGGGCTGCAGTGTGCGCTTGCAGCCCAGAAACCAACCGTATCCTGGGCTGCATCAGAAGGAGGGTGACCAGCAGTTGAGGGAGGTGCTCCTGCCCCTCTACTCTGCTCTGTGAGACCTCACTTGGAGCATTGTGTGCAGTTCTGGTGTCCTCAACATAAAAGGACATGGAACTGTTGGAACAAGTGCAGAGGAGGCCACGAGGATGATCAGGGGACTGGAGCACCTCCTGTATGAAGATAGGATGAGAAAGTTGGGGCTGTTCAGCCTGGAGAAGAGAAGGCTGCGTGGAGACCTCATAGCAGCCTTCCAGTATCTGAAGGGGGCCTATAGGGATGCTGGGCCTATAGGGACTCTTCATTAGGGACTGTAGTGATAGGACAAGGAGTAATGGGTTCAAACTTAAACAGGGGAAGTTTAGATTGGATATGAGGAAGAAATTCTTTACTGTAAGGGTGGTGAGGCCCTGGAATGGGTTGCCCAGGGAAGTTGTGAATGTTCTGTGCCTGGCAGTGTTCACGGCCCGCTTGAACAGAGCCTTGGGTGGCATGGTTTAGTGGGAGGTGTCCCTGACCATGGCAGGGGGTTGGAACTGGATGATCTTAAGGTCCTTTCCAACCCTAACTATTCTATGATTCTATGATTCTATTATTTTTGGCCATTTCTCACCAGTTTTAAGCCATTTATTGGCCATTTTTATCCCACTTTTCCCATCTCTAACCCATTTTAAGCCATTTTGGTCTGTTTCTAACCCATTTTTGACGATTTCTCACCTTTTTTTGACCAATTCTGACCTGATTTATGCCAATTTTGGCCATTTGTAACACTTCTTTTTTGCCCAGTTCTAGCCTGTTTTAAGCCATTTTGGCCATTCCTCAGCCATTTTTGTCCATTTCTAACCAATATTTTGCAATTTCTAACTGGTTTTTACCCATTTTTGGCTGTTCCTAACCCAGTTTTGGCCATTTCTCACCAGTTTTAAGCCATTTCGTGGCCCTTTCTACCCCTTTTTTGCCTATTTCTAATGCGTCTTAAGCTTTTTTGGGCTATTTTTAACCCATTTTTCCCATTTGTAACCCAGTTGAAGCCATTCTTGGCTTTTTTTCAAACAGTTTTTGGCTATTCCTAACCCACTTTTACTCACTTCTATCCTGTTTTAAGCCATTTTTGGCCATTTCTCACTCGGTTTTGCCCCTTTCTAACCAGTTTTAGACCTTTTTTCCCCATTTCTAAACCTTTTTTGACCATTTCTAACCCATGTTTGGCCACTTCTAACCCCTTCTGTGGCATTTTTGTCCATTTGTGAGCCTTTTTTTTCCCCAATTCTTACCCTTTTTAAGCCATTTTAACCATTTCCAAACCATTTTTGTTCATTTCTCACCAGTTTTAAGCCATTTTTGGCCTTTTCTAACCAATTTTTGCCTATTTCTAACTCAGTTTAAGCCTTTTTTTTGTCTTTTCTGACCCATTTTTGCCCATTTCTAACGCATTTTAAGCCATTTTTTGGCTATTTGTAAACTATTGAGGGCCATTTCTATCCCATTTTTTCCCCCATATCTTACCGGGTGTAAGCCATTTTTGGCTATTTCAAACCCATTTTTCTCATTTCTATCCTGTTTTAAGCTTGTTTTTAATCTATTTCTAAACTGGTTTTGGCTGCTTCTAGCTCTTTGTTGCCCAAGTCTAACTCTTCTTAAGCCATTTTGCACATTTCGAGACTATTTTTGTCCATTTCTCACCAATTTCTGGCCATTTCTAACCTATTTTTGCCCATTTTATACTTGTTCTAAGCCATTTTTGCCCGTTTCTAACCCGTTTCTGCCCATTTCTATCCTATTTTAAATCTTTTTTGGCTATTTCTGAACAATTTATAGCCATTTCTAACCCATTTTTTGCCCATTTCTAACCCATATTAAGTCGTTTTTGCTATTTCTAAACTGTTATGGCCATGTCTATCATTGGCCAAGACTCCTGTCAATCACGCTTAGCTCGAGCCTCCTCCCGCCCCTCTGATTGGCCACTGCCCCCCTTGGTCGCCATTGGCTGAGAAGTCTGTCAGTCACTTGTAGCCGAGCCTCGCTCTGCTCTGATTGGCCAGAGCCCTGTGCGGTCGCCATTGGCTGATAAAGCTGTCAATGACTCGTAGCCCGGCTCCTCTTTCGCTCTGATTGGGCACTGTCTCTCGCAGCCACCACTGATTGAGAGCCCTGTCAATCACATATAGCTCTGCTCGCCCTTTGTGCTGATTGGTCGGAGCCGGCCGTGGCCGCCATTGATTGATAAGCCTGTCAATCACTTGTAGCCTGCCCCTCTCTCTGCTCTGATTGGCTGCCGTCCCCCACGGTCACGATTGGCTGAGTAGGCTGTCAAGCACTTGTAGCGCTATACCGCTCTGCTCTGATTGTGCACTGCCCCCCCGCAGCCACCATTGGCTGAAAACGCCTTTTAAGCACTCGTAGCCCGTCCCACACGCTGTTCTGATTGGCCCAGCTCCGCGCTTGCAGCCCCCGTTCTACACCGCGTGCAGTGCCTAATATTGGCCACATGATGGCAGCACCGATGGTCTCCCGGCGCCATCCCTCGTGTCCCGTCCTGCTGTGCCGCGTTTTGGACACAGGGTAGCACCGGAAAGCGCCCCCCAGCTGCTTTCCCCCAACACCACTGCACCTGCCCCCGTCATCACCCATTTCAGTGCTGAATTTTCGACAGAATGGGAGCAGCGGGCGGTGCCGGGGGCCATAGTGCGGCCCCCCCCGCCATCACTACCGAGATTTCGACACATGATGGCAGCAGCGAGCGGCGCCCGGAGCCACTCCACCCCCCCTATATCCACCACCTGCAGTACCGATGTTTGGTCACATGGTGGCAGCAAACGCTCGCCTTTTCGGTGCTGCAGAGGCGACGGGTTGCGAAACTGCCCCTCTTGTCGTTTTCGGCCATATAAAAATTATTCCGTCTAAAGATGAAACGGAGTTTCTCTCATTAAAGCCTTACAAATGCCCTTTAAATCCTAGTGCTTTTAAGGGATGAGACAGCTGTGGATGGCCCAGTGTGCAGCCTATACGTCCAGCACGCTATAGGACAAAATGTGCATGACCTTGCTGGTCACTGCGTGCCGCTGAAGATGAGCACAGTGTCACAGGAGGTTATTTGAGGATGAACTGAAAACGTTCCAGGTCTTGTTTCCGGGGAAGTCTCTCGTTTCCGGATTGTCCTGGTGCTCTGTGGACAGGCTCCTGGCTGTGTGGGGTTTGTGCAGGGGTCCAGCAGGCTCCGTGCTCCATCACGGAGTCACGTCCTTCACCGAGGTGACTCTCAGTTACTGCTGTAGCTCAAGCACAGGCCCTCGCTAACGGCTGCAGTCGCTGTGAGCGCTGGTTTTCATACAAACGTTTTCTTGCGGGGCATTGTCCCTTGTGTGAAACACTCGTGTGGGATTTCCACATTAAAGCAATACACAACTGCTGTGTTTCCCCTTTGCTTGCCTGTGATGACCAGGAAGAAGAATGACTGGCGGGGACGGGTAAAGAACAAAGGGGAGGCAGCAAGCCCAGAAAGCAGTGCGGAAGATGCCAGCCAAGAGCAGGGAAAAGAGAAGCGGCAGTCTCCAGGTGGGGCAGAAACTGCCCCTCCCAGGGCAGAGTCCCAGAAGGAGAGAAGTTGAAGTCTTGGGCGAGCATCACACTGAGGGAATGCGTCTTGGATTTTGGTGTCTGAGGAGGTGAATGGTGAGAAACGGTCTCTGGGTTCAGGCAGGCCTCGGTCAGAGGCAGCAGTGCAGCAGCTATTTATTTAGTGCTTGTGCAAAAGCGGGTGTCCCGGCGAGTAGGCACACGCAGCAAAGGCAGACCTGGAACTGGTATTTCCTATCCATCCACAAGTTCCCTCCCTTGTTTCCCCATTGGCTGGGGACATCAAGGCTTACTGCCTATCCGAGGTGTATAATCTATGCTCTGACTGTCCCGCCTCTGTTTACACCTCCCCTTACTCGACTTTATATGCACCTCCTTCTTATTTCTCTATTTATCTCCTTTGAAGGCTTGATTTCATAACCCTCTGGCAGACATGTGGTACCCCAACTTACTATTTAACTACAGAATCAGTTTGCACCGGCTTAGTTTCATAGGTTGTACAAAGATAGAGTTCTTTTTAACCACAGAGAGTCTCTGTAGCCCAAAGATGACATTGCCTTTAACCAGAGCGTGTCTCTCTAAGTCCACGGTATTTCACAGCCTTTGCTTTGTTCCTTTTCTAGCTCAGCCCCAGCCCCAGGATTGCAGAGCTTCTTCTGAATACCCAAACCCAACGGTGCTTCTCTCGAAGGCATCACCTACACACCCAGAGCTCCCGCCCTCGCTTTGCCACTTAAAACTCCACCAGCACACTGCCGCTCTGGTGCCCGCTCTCCAGCATCCCGGAGCGTGGCTCACAGAGAGCAAACACCCAGACCCTCCTCTCCCAGCCGAGAAGCCAGGAAAGAAAGCTGGTGCTGGGCAGTACTTACACAGAGCAAACTCCACGACAGTGCCTCCAACACAACAATCCACCCTCGCTTTGCATCAAAAACTCCATCCGTGCTCTGCCTCGCTGATGCCCGCTCTCTAGCATCCTGGAATGCAAATGTTGTCCTGAAGAAAGTCCATTTGATTTTGTTCTATTGAAGAGTCCCTTACTCTCTTGAGCCTTTTCTGGCCTACAGCAATCAGCCCAAACCCAAAGCACTGCTCACCCTACCTCTTTCATCCCAGGTGGTGGTTTGCCCCACCCCTGCCCCAGGGCATTGAGGGAGGGGTTGTGGGTGTTGCCTGGGGTATATAAGGCACAGGGGTTGAGAAAGGAGCTCATTCAGCTTTTGGGCTTCAGCAGGGTGAGTTCTGTGGTGTTTGTTTTGCCTCTGTTGCTTTTGAGTCCTGGGGTGTTTTGTGCTGTTTTGTTTTGGTGTTTGTTGCAATGGAATCAGCTGAGTGAAGAGCTTTGAACCATGTCAGGGTTTCTCAGTGTGTGTATTCATAACGGTTTCTGTAAGGTGGGGTTTTTCTGAGGTATTGCAGGAAGGGTTTAGGTTTCCTGAGGTTGCTTACTGGTATGTTTTGCTTTTTTGGTTATTGGGTACTGACTGTTTTCTTTACTGAAGCAGAGTTTTGAGGTTGCTTTTTACTGCTTTCCTTCTGTCTTGGACTGCTTGATGAAATGTTTGCTGTTAGTAGACCCAGAGGAAGGCCATGAAAAGTAGGAGTCATGTTTTAAATCTTAGTGGCTCTGTGAATGCGGATGTGTGTTTGGCTGCTGTTGGCCTTCTTCTCCGGTTTCGGACATCATGAGCAGTTTCCCCAGCACAGCAGTTCGGCCTTGCTTTGCTCTTTATAACTCTGTACTGCTTCTTTGTTTAATGCAGTTGCATGTCCTGGAGGACAGCTCTCAGAGTGCAAATATCCAGCCCATGCTCTTAATGCCCAAGGGCCAGTGCTGAAAGTTGCTGCCCTTACACCTGTGTCTCTCTGTAACAGTGCCCTCAACAAGGCAGTTCACCTTAGCTGTAACTTCAGTAGCCACCTGAACCCTGTTTGTATACTGCACTTCTGTTGAGTGCTCCTGAGTGTGCTGAAGCACAGCACATGCTGTGCAAGTGTCCCCATTCTGCTCCCGCAGTTGAGAAGCCAGAACAGAAAGCTGTTGCTGGACATTACTTACACGGGCAGTGCTCCACAGTGGGGCCGTGAGCAGGGCCATCAGACCTTACATAGGCCCCTAAAACGCTGTTTGTGTACTGCATCTGTTGAGCGCTCTTGAGTGTCCAAGCTTGCAGAGTGCAAACGTCCAGCCCCTGCTCGCGCGCCCGCGGTGCCAGGACAGGAAGGCATAGCTGGGCAGCACCTACTAACGGAGGTCTCTAGAACCTTCTCAAGCTCTCCCCCTCTCCCCTTAGAGCTGCTCTGGCAAGATTTCAGTGGTCCGTGCCTCAGTTTCCCTACCTGTAAACCAGGAAGAACAGCACTTTTCTGCTGCTTCTCTGCCTTTTCCAATTGGCTGTTTTTATTTAACCCCCCTCTATGTTTCTTTGGAAGGCAGCTGCCACCAGTAAGTGCTAAATAGTCCTTCTCAGCCTCAGGTTTGAGTCAGCTCCACAGGCATTGGCCATATTGTGCTGCAGGAAACAGAGTGTGCTAGGGACACCAGTCCTCCATGGGCAGTAAACAAAGGGTCCAAGGGGAAAATAGGGGGAAACAAAGAAGTCTAAAGCCATTTTTCAGGGTTCCAGCACATTCTCCAAGGTGCTTGCATCTTTTTGGCACCCATGGATGTTTCCAAGAGCTTTGATGCTGCTGGATTGTGTTAGCAAATGGGCTTAGACCACTCTGGTACTGCTTTTGCTGGGCTAATGTTGTCAATTCCTATTTGTTTTTCCTCAGCCTTGTTGCTGCACTTGTCTGCATGTGATTGTCCAGAGCGAGGCCAGGGGAAATCCAGGCAAGACTGCTGGGATGCCTTCCATCTTCTCCCTGCTTACCAGAAACTCCATCATCCAACGGTAAGTTAATATCTCTATGCTTTTATACATCATACGCAACCTGCAAAACTGCTTTATTTCCAAGTTGCCATCATGTATTACCCAGAAGCAATTGGGAAATTTGGGGTTAGCTTTGTCTGTAAATCCAGATGAGGGATCTGAAGCATGTTTTTCTGTGGAAAATACCTATGTTTGTATGAAACTCCAGTATATCTGGAAAAGATGTTGTTCCTAATGCTCCTGCTGAAGTGTGTTTGGAAGAGATCCCAAGCAAGGATGGCTCTGTCTAAATAACAAGGATGATTAGTTTGGGCCCGTTTTATTGGCTGGAAAGGCTTCTGAAGGAACATAGCAGTGTATTGAGAACCCGATGGGAGGTGCAAGGGCTTTGTTAACGTTTATTGGGACTTGAATGCTCGTGGTGGAAGGCAAACGAGAAAGCAGTAGGCACGTAGTTGCATGAGCTGAAGGAAGTGAGATAGGTGCTTAGTAACTTTGAATCCTTGAAGTCTGTTATGACGGAGGTGTCAGTGCTCTCTTTGGGTAAAGACAGGTTTGTGCTAGCCTGGGAAAAGCACTTCTAAATACTGGCTGGCAGGACCGTGACTTGAAGCGTGGCCCCTAGCTACCTTCCCTTTCCTAGCAGTGAATCTGTTTGTTGTGGTCAGGTTTTGCACTGGGATTTGCGAGGGGTGTCCAGAAACGCCTGCGCTGCCTCGCGGTGGTTTCTCTCTGGACTGGAAATGCATAGGAGAGGCTGCTGCAGGTTGTAAGGGTTGCCTTGGTAAGACACCTTCAGTCCTGGTCAGTTGGAGGCGGAGCTGGTAGGAGGCAAATGGATGGAGTGGTTACTGGTGAGCGAGAAAAGGGCTGGTAATGTCTCCTGTGAAAGATGTTGCAAGCAAGCTGAGGAACGGTGGGGTGGTTTTGCTGCCTGATTGTTGTGTTGCTTGGGGTTGGATGCTGTCCTGTTTGGAGGCTTCCTCTGCTGTGCTTGTAGCCGTTTGTGTGATGCTGTTTCCACAGAACACGCAGTAGAATGAAACATGAAGGATTATGCTCTTTCCTAACCTGTTTAAATAGCATACTTAACATTGGATTTTACTGAGCTTGTCAGGATTGGAGACACATTGTGAGGGAGAAATGGAATGCAATAGGAAGGAACATACCTCTCTGGAGTAGTCAAGCTGTGAGATGAAAACCAGCGCGGTTTAGAACAGAGAAATGAATGGATGCACTGGGGAAGGAAATGAGCCCTTTCTTGTGCTTCCCCCCCCCTTCAAAAGGAGAAAAGATCTTTAAAACCCTTAAAATTCCTCCCAGAACTTGAAATTTTACAGCAATATTCAAATGCCATAGTCAGTTTTGCCAAGATGAACAGGAATGACCAAGTGGTGGGTGATGGAAATGGATGGATGCTGCGGTGTGGAGAGGGAGAATCGGCTGGGGTTGAGGTGTCCGTAACCGTGAAATACGTTGTTTGAAGCCATGACTGTACTGTCTGGGCTGTGGGAGTTCGCAGAGAGTTTCCCTTGAAATGGAAGCAATTTAATCCTTACAAGTACTGATGAAAGAGCAAACCGTAAATGAGACTTTCTGGCCGAGCGACGGGGCTGCAGTCCCAGGGGGAGACGCGCGTGCTCACGTGGCAACTGAGGTCACGAAGTAAAGAGTGGAAGTTGAGTTTTCACAGTGGGTGGGAGCCCTTATTGCGGTGGAAAGCAGCAAGGTGGGAAGGCAAAAAAGGGATGGAAGAGCTGACTGGTGAGGAGCTGATCTGGGGCAGGGAAGCAGGGTAATTTTGTAGCTGTTCCATCTGTCCGCGTTGTTGCCAGGCAGTGAGCCCCTTTAGGTTAGCGGAGACTTCAGCCGGGCAAGGTTTAGGGTTGTATTCAAGATGATCAAGTGTCACCTCACTAGCTAACATCTGGGATGCTGCCTAATTTAAGCTGAGCTGTTTAATCATTTAGTTTGCTCTGGGGCTTTGCGTTTGTAGCACAGTGGTGTTTTGCCTGCGGATTCTCCTTTTCTTGGTAAGAGTCTCTTATTAGGGGTGCTTAAAATCTCAGCACTTGATTTCCTCTCCGTAGTCTTTCAGTGTGGGAAGTGTAGAACAGCATTCAAAGGCTACGGTAGGCAGCTTCTGCTGAGTGACCATTTAGGGAGCTCTGGACCCCTGATGTTGGTCTTGTCATGCGCTCTGCCGAACGCAGGGGCAGTTTGCAGGTGGTATTTTCAGTGGCAAACAAGGGTGCATTGCCCCGTTGGTGGCACTGCTCCAGGCAGGTCAGCGATAGCTTTCTGTCCTGGTACTAAGGGCATGGGAAACAACAGCCGGACGTTTGTGTTCTGTAGGTGTACTCCATGGCACCGGAGCGCGCTGAGCAGAGGGAAAGTACTGAGATCATCTTTTAGGTGGCAGAGCAAGGGCGGATTGCCAGGATGGTGGGGGCACTGTAGTGGAGCTCACCGTGTGGAGGTGATTCCAAGAGCCAGCTTTCTGTCCTGTGGCAGTCAGAGCAAGCTCCAGACCTCTCCTCCTCTCCCAGTGCTGCAGTTGATGCTCGAGGGGGCATTTGCTAGCTGACTGCTGCCCTAACTCCCTGACTATCACAGAGCAGAAACAAGCAAGCTGGTGGTTCAGTGTTGAGGGCAGACAAACAGAAGTCAGGCTCAGGAAATGGCAGCGGGGTCACTTCTATAAGCTGAGACAGCTCACCTGCTTGGGCAGAGCTCCTATTTCTGATGCTGCTGCTGTTAGGGGGCTATTATCATCCCCATTTTTCACGTGAATCCATTGAGGCCCAGGGAGAAAACAAGCAGGGGGAGCCAAAAAATAGCCACATATCCTAGTGCTGAGTCCTGGGCTTTTGCTGTTTTGACTGGGATGCCTCTTTGAGGTGACGGCTGAAGGTACCTCCTTTCTCCTTGCCCTGTGTCCAGGAGCTAATGGCCTGCAATCCCTGGCACTTAAGGTTTTGTGCCTTCAGTGCAGTGTATGTGTGGTTTGACCATAGTGTTTCAGCAGAGTCGCGTCCTCCCCTAGGTCCAATGTCGCCTTTTGGCTTTAATTGTGGGCTCCTTCAACCTCATGGGTCATTTGCTTTTGCAGTTGCTGCAAGTGATTTCCTGCTGTTAATGGCAATTTCCATTACTGTGCCATTTTTGTAGATGTGCAAGGCTGGGTGAGCGCTGGAGGCAGACCGGTGTGCTGGGATAGCCCGGAGGACACGCTCTCTCTTGTGCTCTAGCGCAGGAGGAGCCGTGGGAAGCCAGAAGAAATTTGGCATTAGAGCTCGGAGGAAAGGTCCCTTCGCAGCAGCTTTTCCCCAGCAGAAAAAGGCCGCTTATGTCAAGAGACCCTGATGCGTGACACATCTGTACAGTGCTGAGAAAAGGGGGAAAAGCGTATGGAAGCAAACACTTGAGAGTTATTCCCCCCCCTTCCCTCTGCCTATTAACCAGCAGAATGGAAATCGCTGGAATATGAGCATATGGGGTGCAAAATAATAAAAAGGTGAATAAAGTGAAATGATTTTCTGTCTGAGCAGCTGGTTTCTTGGCATTGGTTTCATCTGTGGGTGTCAGACCTGGGATGGGGGGGGGAATAATGTAGCATCTGGAGTGGTATAATGGCAGTAAACCAGGCAAGGATGGACTGGTTAGATGGAATTAATTGCAGCATCATAGGCCAGCTGTGGCAATAACACCATGATCAGCTGAGTACTTGAGGGAGTGGTGGGACTGCCTGATGTGCCAGGTCTGTGCAACCCCAAATCAACCCCTTTGCATTCAGCGATCCCCAAATTACCCCTCACTCGCTGTACCCCGTGTGCGAACCCATCACAGGCCCCTCGATCAGGAGCAGCTCTGGCTGGAGTGGTGCAGGGCACAAAGCAACCCACACTTAGAGGTGTCTCCCAGTGTAGCAATGAGCCCTAGACATGGAGTACTCTTAGCAGATGCCAGGGCATGACTTTATGCTTCACGTGAAGCTCGCGCTCGAGGAGCTGGTTTGTGGTTTGTTGGTCACGGCAGTGTGTGCTCTCCAGTGAGGCTTGACAGAGGTGGAGTTTTAGGTGTGCAAGTAAGTGAGCATATCCATATTGGCGGGACTGTTCTGCAGGGTGCCATGTGTAGGACGTGCCCAAATCATGGTTTCTGACCTAACATGTTAGTCTTAGGAGCATGGTCTGGATATTTGCCCTTAGGGAGCTGATGTCTCTGCTACAGGAAAGTGTTGCCCAGTGAGGCTTTACACAGATGGAGTTTTTCGTGACTAAGCGAGGGCAGATTGCCGTATTGATGGCACCGTTCCAGAGGGCACCCTGTGTAGAATGGGCCCAGTTACTTGTTTCTGTCCTAACGCATTAGGTTTAGGTACAGGGTTTGGGATCTGGTTTATGGGGCATCTGAGAGTGCTGCCCTGCAGGGTCATACACAGATGGAGTTTTAGGTGGGAAGCAAGGGTGGATTGCCATGTTTGTGGCACTGTTGTGGAGAACACCGTGTGTAGCTGATGCGCAGCCCCAGGTTTCTGACCTGGCACCTGAGGCTTAGCCGTGAGAGTTTGGATGTTTGCACTTAGGGAGCTGGTTTGTGGGTCAGTGGAGACTGCTGTCCAGTGAGGCTTTCCACAGATGTAGTTTTAGGTGTGTAAGTAAGTGAGGATATCCATATTGGTGGGAGTATTCCAGAGGGTAATGTTTAGGAAATGTCAGCTCCTGTTCCTGTTGCTATGGTAGCATATTAGGCTTAGGAGGAGATTCAGGACGTTTGAATTTAGGGAGCTGGATGGGGATTCACCAGGGAATGCTTTTCAGTGAGGCTTTGCACAGAGGTAGTTTTAGGTGTGTAGGTAAGCGAGGATATCCATGTTCGTGGTGCCGTTCTGGAGGGCACTCTGTATAGAACCTAACCAGCTAACACATTAGGTTTAGGCACAGTGTCTGGACATTCACACTTACAGAGCTGGTTTATGGAGTGTGAGAGAGCACTGCCCCGCGAGGTCCTACACGGGTGGAGCTTTATGTCAGTAAGGGTGCCATAAGGGTGGATTGTCAAGCGCAGCACCAGCTTTTTCCCGGCAACTTAGGCTTAGTGTTAGTGTCTGGACACTGGCACTTAGGGAGCTGGTCTGTGGGTCAGCGGAGCGTGCGTTCCAGTGAGGTTCACACGGATGTAGTTTTAGGAGTGCAAGTGAGGATATCCATATTGGTGGGAGTATTCCAAAAGGTACCATGTGTAGACCATGCCCAGCTCGTCTTCCTGTCCTCAGTCATGAGGTTTAGGAGGAGAATCAGGATGTTTGCATTTAGGGAGCTGGTTTATGGTTCACTGGAGAGTTATTTGCAGTGAGGCTTTACACAAAGGTAGTTTTAGGTGCATAAGTAAGTGAGGATATCCATGTTGTTGGCACTGTTCTGGAGGGCTCCCTGTGCAGGACCTGGCCAGCTATTTGTGTTTGTACATGCACATTACGTTTATGTACAGATTCTGGAGCTTCTTGCTTATGGATCTGGTTTATGGAGCATCTGAGAGTACTTGCCTGCAAGGCCATACAGAGATGGAGTTTTGCCTGGCTAAGCGAGGGTGGATTGCCATGTTGGTGGTACTGTTGCAGAAAGCACCATGTGTAGCTGTTGCCCAGGACCAGCTTTCTGTCCTAACACATTAGGCTTAGGAGCAGGGTGTGGATATTGGCACTTGAGGAGGTGGATGTGGGTCAGCAGAGAGCGCTGTCCAGTGAGTTTTACGCAGATGTAGTTTCAGGTGTGCAAGTGAGGATATCCTTGTTGGTGGGAGTATTCCATAGGGCACCATGCGTAGGGCATGCTCAAATCACGGTTTGACTGAATCCGTTTTTCTTTGGAGCGTGCTCTGGACATTCGCAGTTAGGAGCTGGTGTCCCTGATACCTGAGAGCGCTGCCCTGTGAGGTCATACACAGACGG
Source organism: Amazona ochrocephala (assembly GCA_039720435.1). Lineage (NCBI taxonomy): Eukaryota > Metazoa > Chordata > Aves > Psittaciformes > Psittacidae > Amazona > Amazona ochrocephala. The sequence goes on from CM077882.1 coordinate 74,031,817, forward strand.
AGTTTTAGGTGGGAAAACAAGGGTGGATTGCCGTGTTGGTGGTACTGTTGCAGAGAGCACCATGTGTAGCTGTTGCCCAGGACCAGCTTTCTGTCCTAATATATTAGGCTTAGGAGCAGGGTGTGGATATTGGCACTTGAGGAGCTGGTTTGTGGGTCAGCGGAGAGCGCTGTCCAGTGAGGCTTTACACAGAGGTAGTTTTAGGCGTGTAAGTAAGTGAGGGTATCCATGTTGGTGGCACCATTCTGGAGGGCATCTTGTGTAGAACCTGATCAGCTATTTGCTTTTGTCCTAACGCATTAGGTTTAGGCACAGTGTCCGGACATTCACATTTAGGGAGCTGGCTTGTGGGGTGTCTGAGAGCACTGCTCTGCAAGGTCATACGCAGATGGAGTTTTATGTGGCTAAGCAAGGGTGGATTGCCATGTCGGTGGTACTGTTGCAGAGCGCACCATGTGTAGCTGGTGGCCAGCACCAGCTTTCTGTCCTAACACATTAAGCTTAGAAGCAGGATGTGGATATTTGCACTTAGGGAGCTGGCTTGTTGGTCAGCGGAGAGTGCTGTCCGGTGAGGCTTTACACAGCTGGTGCTTTATGTGTGTAAGTAAGTGTGGACATCAACATTAATGGGACTGTTGTGGAGGGGAGCATGTGTAGGAAATGCCCAGCTCTTTGTTTTTGTCCTAACACTTTCGGTTTAGGAGTAGCTTCTGGACATACAGATTTAGGGAGCCAGCTTGTGTTTCACCAGAGTGCTGTCCAGTGAGGCTTTACAGAGATGGAGTTGCAGGTGGCCAAGTAAGTGAGGATACACCTGTTGGTGGCACCATTCTGGAGGACACCGTGTGTAGAACTTGTCCAGCTGTTTGCTTTTGTCCTTGCACATTAGGTTTAGGCACAGTGTCTGGACATTCGCACTTCTGGAGCTGGTTTATGGGGTGTCTGAGAGCACTGCCCTGTGAGGTCCTACATGGGTGGAGTTTTCTGTCAGTGAGGGTGACATAAAGGGTGGATTGTCAAGCCCAGCACCAGCTTTTTCCCGGCAACTTAGGCTCAGTGTCAGGGTCCGGACAGTGACACTTAGGGAGCTGGTCTGTGGGTCAGCGGAGCGTGCGTTCCAGTGAGGTTTACACAGATGTAGTTTTAGATGCGCAAGTGAGCGATGATATTCTAATTGGTGGGACTGTTCCGGAGGGCACCATGTGTAGGACATGGCCAAATCGCGGTTTGATCTAAACCATTTTTCTTTGGAGCATGGTCTGAACATTCGCCCTTAGGGAGCTGGTGTCTCTGTTGCCTGAGAGTGCTGTGCAGCGAGGCTTTACACAGATGGAGCTTTCTGTGGGAAAACAAGGGTGGATTGCCAGGCACGTGGCACTGTGCCAGAGAGCACCACGTGTAGCTGATGCCCAGCACCAGTTTTCTGTCCTAACACCATAGGCTTAGCATCAGGGTTCGGATGTTTGCATTCAGGGAGCTGGTTTGTGGGTCAGCGGAGAGTGCTGTCTGGTGAGGCTTTACAGAGATGGACTTTCCAGTGTGTAAGTGAGGATATCCATATCGTTGGGAGTATTCCAGAGGCTACCATGTGTAGGACATGCCCGGCTCCTGTTTCTTTCCTAACATATTAGCCTTAGGAGGAGATTCAGGTTGTTTGTGTTTAGGGAGCTGGTTTGTGGTTCACTGGAGAGTCCTTTCCAGTGAGGCTTTACACAAAGGTAGTTTTAGGTGTTTAAGTAAGGGAGGATATCCGTGTTGTTGACACCATTATGGAGGGCAGCCTGTGTAGAACCTGACCAGCCATTTGCTTTTGTCCTTGTGCATTAGGTTTAGGCACAGTGTCTGGACACTCACTCATGGAGCCGGTTTATGGAGTGTCTGAGAGCACTGCCCTGTGAGGTCCTACATGGATGGAGCTTTCTGTCAGTAAGGGTGACATAAAGGGTGGATTGTCAAGTGCAGCGCAAGCATTTTCCTGGCAAATTAAGCTTAGCATCAGGGTCCGGACACTGGCACTTAGGGAGCTCGTCTGTGGGTCAGCGGAGCGTGTGTTCCAGTGAGGTTTACACAGATGTAGTTTTAGCTGTGCAAGTAAGTGAGGATATCCTTATTGGTGGGACTGTTCCAGAGGGCACCATGTGTAGGACATGGCCAAATCGCGGTTTGATCTAAACCATTTTTCTTTGGAGCATGGTCTGGACATTCGCCCTTAGGGAGCTGGTGTCTCTGTTGCCTGAGAGTGCTGTGCAGTGAGGCTATAAACAGATGGAGCTTTAGGTGTGTAAGCAATTGAGGATATCCATATTGGTAGCACTTTTGTGGAGGACACCCTGTGTAGAAAAATTGCCAGCTCCTGGTTTCTGTCCTAGCACTTTAGGTTTAGGAGCAAGGTCTGGATGTTTGCATGTAGGGAGCAGCTTTGAGGGTCAGGGGAGAGTGCTGGGGAGTGATTGGACTTGCTGATGTTAAAGGTCTTTTCCAACCCAGCTGATGCTATGGTTCTGTGATCATACAGTAGTTATTACAATGTTCTGATCTCAACCTGTGGGTATTACGCTTGTATAATTCTGCTCCCCATTCACGTGGTGGAGTTTCAGTGGTTCATTGAGGACACGGATTGAGAGCCAAGGAGGTCAAGGGCCTTGTGTGAAGGCAGAGCCGGTTAAGTCATTGTGCTGGGTCCAAGTGTTTTGTTTCTCTCAGAGACAATGGCGACGGTTGGCAGGGTTGATGTGGGCCACGTAGGTCACGTGGGGAGATGGGCTAGGGAACGGCGAGTGTGTCAGGGCTTGTCTCGGTGGGATGTGGGGAGTCGGGAGTGGGAATGCGTGGGACTTGGCCGGTGGGAAGGGCAGGGAGCACGGCAGGTTGCACTTTCAGCAGCATCGTGTGTCTTTGAACCCTGCAGGTTACCCGTGGGCCGAAGGGTGTGCAGATGGAGGGCAAGGGCTGCCTGTCTCAGAGGAGGGCTATGGGAACTGCACCTGTGTGTGGCCACGAACGAGCTGGGCAACAGCAATGCCAGCATCATCCTGTATGGTAGGTGTGGAGAGCTATTTGGCTGTGAACGGGCATGTGAGCAATCCAGACAATTGCTTGACAATTGTAAGGTAGTGACCCGCAGGCACTGAGGCCTCGCCTGAGGGTTACTAAAGTTCGTGTACGCGCAGAAGCCTTGGGAAAAGTTAGCACGGAAAACTACTGAGAGAGATACGCAGAGAAGGAATGTTAACTGTAACCTTGAAGCATATGCTGTCATAGTTAACCAATCATTAAGCTGTTACTGAGTGAATCCTGTTTGGTATTTAGCCGTGTGAACAATACATGTATCCAATTAGACTTGTGTGTGTTAATGATAGACAAGTAGAGTGCCTATATATACTGAGCTATCTGCGCAATAAACTTTGGCACAGCCTGATCATATTGGTCTGTGTGCTGTGTCCGGGACTTCTGCGTCAACAAGTGGCGCCCGAACAGGGACCCTCAGATCGGCGTTGGATAAAACCGACGATACCGACAAGAAGGAGGGGGCAGAAGCCGGTCGATATCGGGTGCTGCCCCGGCACTCGGAAGTCGCTAGCGCAAAAAGTTTGGGAATCTCGCCCTGATCAGGTGAGCGGCCGGGGAGGAGAGGGGGTCCACACTGACCAAGGAAGAGTCAGAAGTGGTGAAGCTCCTCCAACACATTCTCTCTATGAGAGCAGCGAGTTATGATGAGCCTGCCTTGAAGGCTTTGCTGTATGGAGCAAAGGGAAAGGATTTAGTCCCCTCAGTGGATGCTGCCTTTCAAATCGCAACTTGGGAAAAAATAGGAGCAACGCTGTGGGAAGAGGTAAGTAAGGGATCCAAGGAGGCAAGTTAATACCCCACTGTGTGGAGACTATTTACTGACTCTTTAAAAAATAACCGATGGATGGGCCAGGGGATACGAATTTGCATCTTCCTTTATCACTTTCGCCGCCCCTGGCCTCCCTCCCCCCAGAGCCCGATCCTCAAGATCGTCAAGGTTGGGACAAATGGACAGGATTGTTAGATGAGAAAGTACAGACACTTCATGACGGACTTACAAATTTACAGCTCTCCGACACGGCTAAGTCAAAGAATGAGATAGTGGAGCCCAAACCCCCCCACCACCACCCCCACCCCCCCACCCCTCCGAACCTCCGCCAGTCGCTGCTGCGGCTGCGGAGGCTGAGGATGGCGATGAAGGCAATCCTTTTGCCCCAGACCCTGTTAATCCCGAGAAAAAGCCTACTCTCAGATCACCTGAAACCTGCGGGAGGAAATGTTTTAATTGCACTTGATAACACTGAAACTCCAGAACACATTAATGAGGAGCCTGTGCATTTTCATCAGACTGTTGTTGCTGCTCCTGAGATTCTGATGCCTGATAATTCTGATGCTGACCTGGATAGTCCTTTTGACCCGAGACCTGTTGAACCGGAAAAGAAGCCTGATTTAGATCCCCCAGATCCCCATGATAAATGGGCAGTTATAAAGGGAAAAGTAAGATGGGTGGGGGATGCAGATGTATTGTGTGCTTATAGTCTGTCTGTGATATTCATGTACTAAAAGTTAGCAAATGTAACTACGTCTGTGTTTCTATCGACCCTTGCAGACCTTTATAGATACTGTTGGCCACTTCTCCCGATGTAGGCTGGCCACCTGCATTGGAATAAGTGTGCATTTTGATCAGTACAAAAGCCCAAGCCTCATGCGATGTGAGGGAGGCAGAGCCTCTGCGGGGACGCCCGCTGAGATTGAGCCTGCCACCTTGCACTGCGATGATGCTGCTTGGAGCTGGTTTCCTGATTGTCTTCACAGGGTCATTGCACTACATTTTGTACGTGGGACCATGTAGTGGGAGTAATGATTGTCTGCATTTTGTGTTTCACATGTTGTAGTTGTGTGGAGTGTGTTTGTGGGATCCCATAAATGTATGTGTATGTGTGTGTCTGTTGAGGGCAGACACTGTTCTGTGTATTTTTTGTTATTGGGTTAATGTAAAAGTTTTTAATGGGTAGCAGATTAACATTTTGGGCAAGAAAGGGTTAATAGAAAAGTGGTGCTCCCTGCAGAGATTTATGGCTGCTGCTCAGCAGGCTGGCAGCTGCAGCAGCTGCTGGGCAGGCAGGCCTTTGTAGCTGCTGCTGAGCAGTCCTGCTTAGTGTGTTTAAGTTAACCTAGGGGAGAATCCAAGCTTTACCAACCTCCACCCAAACAGCACCAGGGTGGCAGAGACAGAAAAAAAAAAAAAAAAAAAAAAAAAAAAAAAAAAATGTAATGACGCAGCAAACTCCTTGACTGTTAACACGGTGCAGTTTGCTTCTGCATCTGCTTCACATTCCTGTTTCATCAGAATGCCTTTGCTTTAAGGAATCATTTTTAGCTTGACTTACTTCTCGAGAACTGACGGCATGGGGGAAGGGCTATATTTGTGTTCTACCTACAGGTCCATGGAGGCTGCCTGCAAAGTTTCTCAAGCCTTGTCATGAGCTGGATGGACAAGCGGAAAAACCCAATGCCTTAGCTACAGGAGCTTGAATGTGTGTGCATGTAAAGTAGCTCTTATTAGAGGCTGTGATTTTGTGTATAAAACCACCTGTACTTACTAGCCAGTTGCTAATAAGAAACTACACCTTGTACTGTATGGATTTGTCACTTGTAAAACAGATGTTAGAATATGCATATTTGCAGCAGCTGCTAGAAAATGCTAAGGCAAAAACTAGAAAGATTCTAATACAATGACAGTGGTATAAAGCAGGTAATGGAACGAATTAAGAGGGTGGAAGAACACCACTGGTGGAAAATTTTCTTTGGCTGGTCTGTCACTGCCACTGGCATCTTCAACATGCTGCTGCGCCCTGTAGTATATATATACTGCTAACGTAAATCTGTATGTGCTTTGCCATAGTAGTGACTTGTTACTGAATGAAGCAGGTGAACCTCTGCACTGACAACAAGGTGCCACAACTGACGTTGGCCAAATACCTCCTATCACAGTCAAGGGCAAGACTGGGTTGGCCTCTGTGTTTGCCACCAAGAAGAACCTTTAGCTCCGCTGCTGGCTGCAACCCAGCAGGCGTTGAGTGGTGGGGACACATGCCATGCCAGACCTTGATGTGAGGGATGGCCTCTCCTGTTATCAGAGAACTATACAGGAGAGAAAGGCAGGCCAAGCAGCCTGTGGTTGGCATATGTTGGAGATACGATCTAGTCCAAATCCGCTGCTCAAGTAGGGTCGTCTGAAACAGGTAATATATATAAAATAAAAACAAAAAAAAAAAAAAAAAAGAGGGAAATGTAAGGATTTTCTTCAAACAGTTTGCAAACGTAATTTGTACAAAAGTTTTTAAATTTGTCTAGTTTTGATTCTCTTTCTGCAATACAGCATTTGTGACATCTAACAGATGATTCCTTGCCCAAACCACCAGTTCTATATAAAGACCTACATGATAATGAGTGGAAAGGACCAGAACCATATCAAGTTATAGAATGTAACAAAGGATGTAATGTGACTGCAAGACTAAAGCAAAGTGTGCAAAATGATTCCAGTGTAAGTTTGTTATGCTGTTTTTAATGGCAATACGTATGTGACTATGTTAATACAAGTAGAAGTAAATTCTTTAAAAATATAGTTTTGTAGAATTGCAAGGCTTTAGATATATTAACAGCTCAAGTAGACAGAGTGTGTACTTTAATTAGTGAATCTTGTTGTACTTATCTTGATCAGTCTGGAAAGACCTTGAAAGATGTTAAAGAAATTTGGAAGCATGCGAAAGTACTTCATGATGTCTATCAGAACGATAAAATTCCTTGGTTAGATGCCCTTCTTACATCTTGGGACTTTAATGGTTGGCTCACATCTCTGATTAAAGGTATTGGAATGATTTTGGTAGTAATCTTGACCATAGTTATGATTGTACCTTGTATTTTGCAATGTATTTGTGGTATGATTGAAAACCTGGTAAAACAGCTTTGGCTCATTCAAGAAAACAAAAGGGGGAGATGTGGATGATTTCTTGTTAGAGAATGGACATATGCCTGCTCTGAATGAAAGCAAGTATGTGCAGCTGGCCATGTAGCAGGGGTAACTCCTGGTTACCTCTGTGCAGCCGACCGTGGAAAAGAAGCAACTCCCGGACAGTTAATGAAACAAGAATGCAGGCCTGGAAGATAAGAAGGAGCTAGGATAAGAAGGTTGCTGAGCTGGACTGTAAATTTCGCTTGCTTACAAAACCCACACTTTAGGTTCTCACTAGTGCAAAAGTTACAAGTACTCTCAGAATGGGATTGGTTTCAAAAGTTGTTACAGGGTTGGGGTATTAGTAGTTGGCTAGGAGTACTAATCAAACAAGGTTTAACAGTTTTAATGGTATTGATTATTATTGTTTAAATCTTTTGTTGTTTATGGAAGTGTATTGTCAGTATGCTATTTCGTGCTGTGAATCGGGTCTGGATTGCTCAAAAACAAAAAGGGGGATTTGTGGAGAGCTATTTGGCTGTGAACGGGCATGTGAGCAATCCAGACAATTGCTTGACAATTGTAAGGTAGTGACCCGCAGGCACTGAGGCCTCGCCTGAGGGGTTACTAAAGTTCGTGTACGTGCAGAAGCCTTGGGAAAAGTTAGCACGGAAAACTACTGAGAGAGATACGCCAGAGAAGGAATGTTAACTGTAACCTTGAAGCATATGCTGTCATAGTTAACCAATCATTAAGCTGTTACTGAGTGAATCCTGTTTGGTATTTAGCCGTGTGAACAATACATGTATCCAATTAGACTTGTGTGTGTTAATGATAGACAAGTAGAGTGCCTATATATACTGAGCTATCTGCGCAATAAACTTTGGCACAGCCTGATCATATTGGTCTGTGTGCTGTGTCCGGGACTTCTGCGTCAACAGGTAGGTGCCCTGGTTTCTTTTTGCAGCAAGGTGTCGTGAGGAGGGAAGAAGAAGGAGAAGAGGAGGAGGAGGATGAAGAGGAGGAGGATGAGTGGCCAGCAATGGAAGGGAGTGGGTTTTTTTTTTAGCAGAGCCAACTCAGCAAGGTGCCAAACGGAATGAGTTCTGAGCAGTGAGGATCCATCAGAAGATGATGAGGAGACCTGCACTGGCCCACGCAGGAGGGCACTGCTTGGCAGTGGTTGGTGGTGGTCCCCTTGGGTGTTTAGGGATGAGCAGCAAACGGTGAAGAGACAGAGGGCATCGTTGGAACGCAGGCCCAAGGAGAGGCCCCATGCAAGGTATGGATACACTTTGGGGGCACAGTGGAGGGTATTTGCAGGTTGTCCTATAGGGAAGGATACAGGCAGTAGTTAAGGGGCGCAGGAAGTGGCAGGTGGTAAGTGTAGGCATTAAGTGGCATAGGTGTCAAGTTGGGTACTGCAGGTGTCAGGCTGGGTGGTGTAGGTGGCACTTGAGGTAGAGTAGGTGGCAATTTGTCTATCGTGGGTGTTAGCTTGTATAACAAAGGTGTTAGGTTGGTTGTGTCATTGTCACTGTGTATTACAGGTGTCAGGTTGGATACTGCCAGTGGCACTTTGGGAGCCATTGGCGTTAGGTCTGGTAGTATAGGTGGTACTTTGGGAACAGTAGGTGTTAGGATACGTAGCACAGGTGGCACTTGAGGTAGCAGAGGTGTTAGATTGGTTCTTCTGGTGGGACTTTGGGTACTATAGGTGTTAGGTATTAGGTTGGGATACCATAGATGGTACATTAGGTATAGTAGGTGTCAGGCTGAGCAAAGTAGGTAACACTTGAGGTGGCGTTAGATTGGAAGTCATAGATGTTAGGTTGGATATTGTCGGTGGCACTTTGTGTACTATGTGTGTTAGGCTGGGTAGAGTAGGTGTCAGGGTGGGTAGCGTAGGTGGCACTTCAGGTATTGTGGGAGTCAGGCCTGGTAGCGTAGGTGGCACTTGAGGTGGTGTTCGGTTGGATATCACAGGTGTTAGGTTGGGTATTGTCAGTGTTACTTTGGGTGGTGTTATGTTGGGTATAATAAGTGGTACCTAGGTAACCATACATACTATGTTGGATACAATAGGTGACAGTTTGGGAAAGATAGGTGTTAGGGGGGGTATCATAGGTGGCACTGTGGGTCCCATAGGTGCTAAGTTGGGTATCATACGTGGCACTTTGTATACTACAGGTGTTAGGTTAGGTATCATAAGTGGTACTTAGGTAACCATACATATTATGTTGTATATCATAGGTGGCACTTTGCGAAACATATGTGTTAGAGGGGTATCATAGGTGGCACTTTGGGTACCATAGCTGTTAGGTACGGTAACATAGGTGGTACTTTGCATGCTATGGGTGTTACGTTGGGTATCATACGTGGCACTTTGCGTACTATAGGCGTTAGCTTGGGTATCATAAGTGGTACTTACAGAACACTACGTGTTTGGCTGGGTAGCATATGTGGCACTTTAGGTGTTAGGTTGTGTATCATAAGTGATACTTTGCATACTATAGGTTGTTAGCTTTGGTGTCACAAGTGATTCCTTATGTGTTAGATTGGGTATCCTAGGTGGTACTTTGGGGCCCATAGGTGTTACGTTAGGTATCATAGGTGGCACTTTGGGTACCATAGCCATTAGGTTGTGTACCATAACTGATACTTTACATACTATAGGTGTTAGGTTGGGTGTCATAGGTGGTACTTTAGGAAGTGTAGGTGTTAGGCTGGGTAGCATAGGTGGCACTTTGGGTCCCACAGGCATTAGGTTGTGTATCATAAGTGATACTTTGCATACTGCATATTATGTTGGATACAATAGGTGGCACTTTGGGTCCCATAGGTGTTAGGCTGGGTATCATAGGTGGCAGTTAGGGAACCATAGGTGTTAGGTTGGTTATCATAGGTGGCACTCTGCATACTGTAGGTGTTAGTTTGGGTATCATAAGTGGTACTTTAGGAAGTGTAGGTGTTAGGGTGGGTAGCATAGGTGGCACTTTGGGTATGCTCAAGAGGCTGACTTAGGATTAGTAGGGCTTTATTAGACTTTTATTAGACTTTATTAGACTGGTTACAGCAGAGAAGTGGGTTGTGAATAGGCAGGGGACATA